>JTDE01005473.1:8324-27630 GCA_014338405.1 Paragonimus skrjabini miyazakii
TGTGAGTGGGTTCGCCGGAAGTAAAAAATAACTTCGATTTGGGCGAACCACAGTCTGGGGTCTCTACTGCCATACTCAGGGAGTTTATTCATAACAGTATTCTTCGAAGAAGTCGTTTCCTGTTCAACATTAGGATGCATAATAATGAGGAGAGAGAAAATAAATTTTCTTGAGAGAACTGTAGGAGAAAGGATGTCGAACAAACAAAACTTTGGCAATACGTGTGATAAAAGTCAACACACGGGCTCACCAATTTGTAGGGGACTAACCCAATACAAATGTATAAATGCCAATATTCAGTTCAAAACGCAGTAGCCGAATAGCTCGCTACAAGCAATCCCAATCTATACGAAACAGGAACGTCAAGTAGACGAGACGCTCGCACCAAAAGTGTATTGCTAAGCAAAATCAATTCAAACAAGTGATGTTCATTCTGTACAATGAAAAGTGGTGCAAACTGTATATAAAAATGAAGCGGAATATGAAACTGTGTACAATGCCCTATGGATACGTTCGTAAAGGTAACATTTTGAAGATACATGAGGCGAATTTGCTGTTTGGGGCAAGTCAAGTGGAAGAGTTTTAGTTCTGTCTACAATGTAGGGTGGTAATCATAGAAGACGGCTTTCATCCGACTTCACTCTTCGACAAATGTGATGCCTGAGAGGTGCATTCAGTGAAAGCCGGAGACGACGGTCACACCAAAGTGTACATTTAAGGTGTGCGTCTTCGAACTGCTTTATATGATTGTTTACCATTTGTGAGTGTTTAGGTGAGCTCAGGTGAGAACCCGAATTTGAATTGTGACATTCTTCGTCGACTGGAGCCTGTGTGAAATTTTGGCGGTCGGTGTAGAACGTTTTTGGAGGTCAAAATTCCTTTTGAATGACCCGGTTGCACTTCCCCCCTTGACCCGGTTTGGTGAAAATCCACACGATTCACCGCTTATCTAAACTCTGACACAATAGGAATTCTAACAACAGACAAATCCAAACGTCGCATCAAAAATACTACATCAGGATTGATCGAACAGTCTCCGTTTTACGCCTTCCGTTATTCGCTTATTTCTTTGTGCCGTATTGCACCAATTAACGTTCAGTTTGTAACTGTATGTGCTACTATGATCAGCTAATGAGTGACTATGATTTCTTTAATACTGTTGTACATCCATAAATTCAATTGCTAACTGCAATTTGGACGAGGTCTTCTGCTTATTACTTGCGTGGGAGGTTTCAATTCGGGTACGGTTTCTAGGGCTATCTGAAGTCCCACATTCCGAGTATTACACCCCGTCTAACTAGACAGCGGTTATTGTTATTTTCACGACATGCGTCTAACTCGACCCATTCACGATAATTGAGGTCTTGTTGTCCAAATAGTGACCACTAGTGTCATGTGCGCAAAACGTGTTAATTCGCACCATCTGTTCAGCTTCATCATGTTCTATTGCCTGCTCTCCGTATTCCATCCGTTCAATCTTTGTTGTTAGTTCTACTTGTAGATAGACAGATGACGAAGGAAAATCCAGGTGTTAACCGCCTACAACACGTCTTGTCCTATTGAATTGGGCATTCTTTGGTATCCGGTGTTTATCTTTACTAATCAGGTGTTCCCGTCCGATTCATTTTCAAGTCCTTGCGGTGGTGAGTGCAAGGTCAGAATTACAATTTGTAATGAAGGATCGGTTGCGTGTTGTACAAAAACGTAGCCAATTGTTAATGAGACCGGCATTAAATTTAATAATAGTTGCTAAACTCTTCCAAACTTACATGTATCCCTGGACAATTTAAGCCAGCTGACTGTCAGTACTTCTGTGATCACTAATATATCGTTGCAACCGTTGAGACGCGGTTTTCTTATCACTCCTTAAGTGTTCGTGCCTTATGTAGAGAATATTCAGTCACCGTGGTTCGTTCGTTGACTTTCTTAGCCGTTCCGGACATTTTTGTTCGCTCGTACACTGTTGCCAATGTCATCAGGTAATCATGCAGTCGGTGATCGGCGAAATGTGTTTTATTTTTTCGTGTCATGGTGATTTAGTGTCATTTTTGATGTGAATGCTTTCCTGTAATTCAAATACCATTCTTGACGTTCGTCGTATAACTACAAAAAGATCGCATTGAAGCAAGCGACCAGTTCAGATTAGAAGATTGAAAACGAACTGGCTGACGTACATCATGTACCATTTGCTACCGGACAACAGTGAGATTGGTCGCGGGTTGACATATAGTCACCTTGTTTTGATCCAGCCGAATACGCAACAAAACTGCCTCGATATTCTGCGCTCTAGACTGAAGAAGCTGTCGGCTTACCACGCCTTTATCTGGACTCATAACCACGTTGGGAAATATAATGTGAGAAGAAATTTGCATTCTGTTGAATGGCTTCCAGTCAGTTCATTGTTTTTTGGAAACCTCGAAAATACTGATCAAACGAAGAAACATCTTCTTCGTTTACCAATGAAGCCCGTGATCGTTGTGATATCGTAGTTGTGAACACATCACCAACTTGCGAGAAGTCTTCATTGAAAACTATCACTTATGTGATCCAGTGATCAGTTATTAGAGGTTGCTTTGAACCGGATTCCACTAATTCCTATTTGTAAACAAACGCATTCCAGTCTCATTGGAGCTAGTGTGCTGATTGCTTAATTCGGTAAGCGACTTATATTGAAGCGTAATCATCTTTCATGTCAATGAAAAATGCCTTAAACTGGGTTCGTACGTCAGATTTTAGCTTGTCAGAGCGGTAAGTGAAAATGTTCCACAAGAACTTTAGTACGCTTAAGGGTTACCCGTGGTCATTGTGTAGACAACCTGGGTTCGGTCCATGGTATATTTTTCATTATGATTGGGTTCATTCTATTCCATGTAAAGTGTTTCGTTTGTGGTTCTAGGATGCTTGCTTCGTCGGGTGAGGTATCTAGTGTAAAACTGTCTTATGCTTCGTAAGAAGGTTTCTTCGGCGGACATGTTTTTTTTATGGCTATTTGCCTAGAGGAATTACTTTATTACAGGACGGAAACAAAAACGCCGTAGTTTTGATGACAGACTAATATTGCTGATCTTTTTTCGTTTTGTGTGTTGTTTGTGGTGTTCTGAGTTTAGTGTTCAGTCAGGCATAGTAGTGAGAAGTGTATAGCACGTACAAAGTCAATAGAACAACAAACGAGTAACATTCAGCAAAGCTTATCTCGACGATCGATTGCACCTATGTAAAAGTTTAGAGTTCGACATTAAAGTCATGCACAATGCATCTGATCAGTGCGTTGTCAGTCTCCCTGTCCATTTGTTTGCCCAAGTGTACAGGGCAGGTCAGACTGCATGTTGCTGGGGTGCTCAAACCCAGACAAAAGTGTTTGTGATAGTAGACGTGTTATATTGTACTGGATTGCCAGGCCGGAGGTGCGAGTATTCAAACACTCGGCGAAGTACCTCAACGCGGAAGGCAGGCACGTCTACAAACCCTCAACGATCGGATGGCGGACAACGGGGGCAGTCGGATGAGTCATCACTCGACCGGATCGGACCAACGGGCGAGACATAGCAGGCAAAATAGAATGGACGACTAAATCGGAGGCTCGATTATCCCAACACTCGGGGGAATATCTCGACACCACCGTGGAATACGATCAAAGCCCATTGTGGCCAGATGGAGAACAACACGAGCGACCGGACGAGCCATCGCTCAACGGAATCGGACCAATGGACGAAGAATGGTAGGCGGAAAACCCCCCGATAGACGGCGCCGATAACACACCTAAACCGGGCAGAAGTGCACACGACGCGTGAACGGAAACCTGGGGGTGTTGTGGACTGGAATACTGACTCATAAACGCGAGCGCGCGCGTAGCATTTGAACTAGCGTGTTGGACAATAAAGATTGTGCTTTATTGGACGCCTTTTCGCTACAATATCACTTGGACAGTTTTGCTAGTCGATTCCGTTATGCGCTCATTCTATTCCAGGTCATTTATCCGCTCTTTATGTCCATTACAAACTTTGTGTATATCCAGGGGCTGTACAATTCTGCATTTCGAGGCTTGCTTCTGCTCAGTTGAATTAAGTCCATCTGTTCATTCGAATAAATTTCTGAGGAGTCAGTTTGTTCAACGTCTTACATGGGCTCCCTATTCAACGTTTCATCCATGTAATCGTTGGTAATTTCGCCGATTCGGAACACTCGCGGATTCATAGAAAAACATTTCACAGCTCATCAAAACTCCCTTCCGCTCTGTGTGTGTGCATTTGTTTTGCCCGCACGTTATTTCGGTGTTCTCTCTCTCCCTTTACTTGGCATCTCATTCCAGAACGAGACAACGTGTTCAGTTTGCATACATATGTATTGAAATACTCGTGGCATCATTTCTAAATGAGAACCATTTCCATTTCTTCACTCTGCTTACCTGGCAGCTCATTTGTGCTGACGCTTCTCTTGTGTTGTCAGCTTTTCTACAATGTAACACGTTTTCCAAAATATTTTACGTAGATAAAGTACACCCAGCTCCTCGTTTTCTCTAAATTTTATTATCTCCAAGGTTTATCTGGCGTAAAGTTTCTCCAATCTATTGTTTGAATTTGACAGTCGGTGTTTGTTTATTTTAATGAAATTTGCTATCGCTCAGTTCGCGTATAATGGCGTATCGTTTGTTTGTGGTTTCCATTGCTGCAATTAACTCAACTGGAATGGCCGCACTAGAATTTAGGTTAAGTGGAAGTGCATGAATATTACACATTGACCAACTATCAAAGTTCTGCGCCTACGGCTTCACTGTTTTTATGTTGAAGAGAATAAGGCAGTACGTTTGACTCAAACATTACTTAAAGAGCTACAAGAAGGATGGAAGGAAGGAAGGTAGGAAGGAAAAATGGGTAGAGACTAACACCGAATTTCCTTAGTTTCCATACTCCAGGTTTACGTAGCATCTGTTGTATCATCCGTGGAATTATACGCCCATTCATTTATCTCTGAAGTGCGGTTGCAGGATTCATGAGTATTTACTTTGCTTAAGTTCTTCCCTTTCTGAATCGGTCCAGCATTCCAGATACGTCATCCGTGAAGGAGCAATTTGGTTTCCTTTGTGCTTACGTGCTCAGTTACATTGTTGGATTTTGTATTGAACCAAAAGCACGCTGACCGTACGTGAGAGCGTTGCTAAGTTAAACCACAGAAGATGACCCTCTCCCTTCGCAAGCTAGGACAGTTTTCCGCAGCAGTCACTATCTACATCTGACAAAGCAGGAATAAGAGGTCGGGTATTACTGTTTGGATGTCTTTGAGGCGAGTACATCGTTCTTTTCCGACCTCGTCCACCTTCATTGCAATTAAGATTGTGTGGTTTCTTGTCAGATGAGCATGACAATCGAATCAAGTCGTTCTGATCTCGGCCACGCATATATATATATATATATACATATATATACATATATATATATATAGTATGCCAGTGCTAGACAAAAGACCAACATGAAATGTCGATTACCTAATTGTTATTTCAAACTCTTATAACAACAGCTGGTGTAGGCTGACTAGCCCGTGACATTATGATCACCTATATCAACAGGGTATAAATATCAAATAGTAGGAAACTTAACATCTTTTTGGTGGTATAAAGTCGTATAAAGTTTGTTCACTGACCTATCAGATAAACAACGTGTCATCAGGACAAGCGGTAGTGCGAATATCGATGGTAGATCAATAATCACACTTGAGTCACTCTTTTCTTTGTTATTGTCTTATCTATGGAACCGACAACTCAGACGATTTTATACTGATTTTTCAGTTCTCATCAGTGAGATTCTTCATAGCATCTTGGCTAATCTGCTAGTCCTGTGTTTGTGTAAGTTTGAAACAGCGATGTCTTCAATGAGTAGTGACTAAATTCAGGTGCGCTTAGAAGTAATGTCATTTACCTAAGCAAATAATCCGTTTTAGAGACCATATAAAATCTGACCCTTGTTACGAGTAGACTTGTTCCTATTGGGCTTAACCAGATAACTTATGGTACATTCTCCTTATTCATATTCACCACTTACAATCTAGTGTTGTTTATGTTGATTTTTACAGTATGTTTTTTTTGATAATGTTCACGCACCATATACCCTCGTTTATGACACTTATGTTTTCCCTTCCATCTAGTCGTTGTTCGACGTTTTCGGATGCTGTCAACGCTTTCCTTACCTCTTTGAGGATAATCGTTTCCCAACCAATCCAGTAGATCCAACTCATGAGTTCAGACCAGACCTATCCGGCGCTGGACCCACGGTGGTCATCGTGAAGAATGGCCGCCTTATCTGTGGCCACGGATGCGCGCGCCCTAACACACTTATTGTTTAGAACAAAGCTTATTTTGAAGCCAAAATCCAGTGCGCAGGACGATAGGCCATTGGTCTTGGTTTGATCAAGGTAGGCATTTCCCTGCATTCCCCTGTTGATTGTATTCGATTGTTTATTTTTCTCAGTTCTTTTCTCATGGCATGGCCAATATCACAGAGCCTTGTTACACCTAACAGGTAAATATTTACTCTTTGTGTCTATGCCACAAAAGATATCTCAATACACTGTAAACGTTCAACCGAATTGTATTTGAGGACAATATTACTCCTCTTTGCCTTGTGAATCGTACCGCTTGCTGTGCCACGGCTCCCTCGGGCTCGAGTTGGCTCGGTAATAACTATCACTGCCTTCAGTTGTAAAACCGCTGTTCCATCTTCTCGAGTGCGCCTGATCAAGCTTGAGCAGTATGGAATTATGCATTTCACACCTAAAGTCTCTGCTGAAGTTCGTTTGTTAAATGACATCCAAGCTACTCTACGTTCGTAAATATGTCTCCAGAATGTCGTCGGTTTCATTTACGATAGTCATTGTTTTAGAAAACGTTCGAAAACCAGTTTTTTTGTCAACTTTCTCACAGAAAATCTTTTACTTGTATACAATCCAATTTATTCCTCCTATCCTTGTATACAAAACAACTCTATTGATAAAATTCAATTAACTTTACTGGACAAAACCCAGAGGTGGCCATATTTCAGCTTGAACCGTCGTTTGTTTATGTGCCTGGGATGATTTTTTACTACCTTTCAAGCATTCACTTCACAGACTCTTCACGCAACTTATGTCTGTTGAGGGATTTGCGGATATGAAGTACGATTAGGCCCACAACACAAAATAACTCACACAGAGGCGCAGGTACATTTCGAGTGAAACTACTCCTGGTGAAGTTCCGGGTGTATTTGCACTTCACTTATTGATGAGCCGTGAGCAATGGCCCGGATGAGATAGAATGATTTTCGGGAATCTTTTAGGATACAACAATTAATTGTATCTCAGTTTCGTGTTTCTCGCTGAAGTGTTGTCATAGGTAACGCTTCATAATGTTAGTCGACACTATCCGGCGTTACACTTACGACTAGCTGAATAGAGAGATTCTGGTAGGGTAGTTTGTTGTTTAGCTAACCTACTTAGTGAGGTAGAGGCTTCTTTACTGGTGAGGTCAACAGAATCGTACATCTTTATTTCTATCCGTTTTAATTTGTACCACGGGACGCCAACATCAGCTTAAACCGACTTCTCCACGGGGCCTAAAACAGGCTGTGCTGTTGGCGGAAATTGGTGGATGGTGTAGTTGCGAGCTGTAGTCAGTCGGCGAGAATGTTGTTTCCCCTATTGTCTTGACTGTCTTCAGCTGGTCTTATAGTAATCGCTTTCCCAAAGGAGAAAATCAAAAATCCCTAACAAACTAAGAGAGAAAAAGTCAAAATATCATGTCAATGATGCTGTGTTTACCTTAGTTCATCTTGTTTTGTTTCTTTCCGCTTTACGCCAGCCTAATTTGTTCTGCTTATTTTCAAAGGCGCATTATGCGTTCTGCTAAAAGAAAGCAAGCGATAACAAAATAAGTAAGAGAAACAAAACGAAAATTGTAAACAAACCTGTTTCAAAATTTAGAGCGTTGCGTAATATCCAACATAAATGGGTAATATTGTACGAAAACGTCGTACAGTAAAGCACAATCGTTATTGTCCGACTCACACATTCTCACACCAGTCACGCGTCTGCAATTTTAAACCGGAATTTCAGCCCACAACGCAGCGGCGGTTTCCACTCACATACCGTGTGCACTTCTGTCTGGTTTTGTGTGTGGCTGACTTCTTCTGTCTTTGGTTTTTGCTTGCCGTTTCTCGCTCGTTGGTCCGATTTCCTTGAATCATAGCTTCGCCGGTCGCCCATGTTGTCCGTAGTCCCGCTTTGGCCACATTTAATCATCGTGTCGAGATATTTTATCGAGTGTTGGAATAATCGCGTCTTTGATTCGACCATTCGTCACAATATTTTCTTCTGTCAGATTAGCAAAGCCGTCAAATGAAAACGTTTTTTCGGAAGTGTTAAAAATAGCACAAACTATAGAATCTTGCAAACTCAATAGTCCATCAGGGTACAAGATTGCCATCTACGTCAAGGAGCGGCAAAATATTCTTTCGTGTTTAGATGTATACCGCAACAGACGCAATAGTTAACCGCCAAGTTTCTCACATAAATGCGTCAAGCCTTCAGACCGGTAAGCGGAAATTAGTGACCGTGCAAGTTGGCAGTCCAAATCGAAGAGTGACGGTTCAAGAAAACTGGTAAATTATTCCACTTTCCGTGATAATCACAGGAGTCCATCCAACGGCTCATGATATGAAAGACGAACAGAATGGCAACATTATGAGAATAGCCGCCTTGTTTTCCAATCACCAGTCCGAGAAGTCTGGTTTAAATAATCGTCCATCATGTTGATGTTATACGCCACTCTTCTGTCCTCACGAACCGCGGTTGTGTCGAACTTGATGGACGAATATGGTTTTGGCATTCCCGCCCTCGCTCACATTGAATAATAGAGATTGTGTAGTCTCCTCGCAGAGTCTAGTCACGCAGTCACATCAAATACAACACACCGAGTGTGATTCAGCATGACTGAATATCATCAGCTAGCCTTTTCAGTTGACCACCGTTATCACGACAGACATTCAAGCTGTTACCTCGGTTACCTCGTGGATTCCCTTTCCTTAGTCCTTTGAAGGCCACATCGAAAATGAATAGCATTAATGAAGGTTGTGGAAAAGATGCGATTCACATAGAAAAAGCCATTGATTGGAGACTGGAGAACAAGGCTCTGCCTGAAAATAACGATTGTCCGGCATGTAATAGAGCTTCTCCATCCCCATTGGATGAGCTTCTTGTTGGTTCACCACTGTTTCACTATAAACGCTTACCGGGATTTTAATTTTCCTCGTGGTCTAGCCAAACCACGTTCCGCATGACTAAGCAAGCACTGGGGGGGGGGTAGTCTTTCCATTCGTAATTTGCGCGAAATGGGACCCACGATAGTTAACCTCAGAATGTTCTGCCTACCCAGGTGAATTGGGGTGTGTATGTAACTGATTGGCCTGCCTTTGGGGTAGTCGAAGTCATCACTGAACAAAATGACAGACTGCAATGTGCGTATTTCGAGTATATTGCAGTTGACTTTTATCAAGAGTAATGAATGACTCATCTTTGGAGCCTGATGCCGTTTTGGTAGGTAAGGGCGCTAATGTGGCATTTGAGACAGCTGGATGATTTCCTCCAGTGTGATACAAAGTTGCAGTTGGCGATTAGTGAATGTTGTTATTTCAGATGAACGGGGTACCAAAATAGTTTATCATGTTGGAAGCACTGGGTAGGCGAATCAAGTCTTCAGCGAGGGTTGTCTGTAATATATATGGTCGCCACAAATGACCATGAGGCTCGTCTTCTTCACGTTGATTTATCATTCAACTAATGTCAAAACATCTGAAGAGGCTGCAAGCTTCTCCAAGAAGTAGACCGGGGTTTTGTGCCGGAGGTGTGATGTCATCAATGTACAAGAAACCACTGCTCATAACTTCATAGAATTAGCTGCCAAGCCTCGGCAATTCATTCATTTCCGTGATAAATAGCAGAGGAGTTAATGGATCACCCTAACGAACGTTGCTCTGAGACAGTAGTACGGAGGTGTCGAGTGTGGCTGATGTGTTACCATAAGACTTGACAAGGCAGTGTGATGAAGACGGAGAAGCACTGAATGTTTAGGCCGATTTGGTGATTGAATCTTTTAAAGTAGGGTAGAACGCCTTAGACACGTTAATGAAAACTGCATGAAAGCCGAGAAATGTTGAGCATGAATTGCTGACCAGCGCTTGGGGGCAACAATCACGAAGCTAAAATGCGGACTAAACAACGGAAATTTGCGTGCTTTTGTTATGGAAACAACGTGTTGACATGGAAGATACAGTAGGGAGTGCCAGATCGTTAGGAGAGATTGGATTGTTCAGTTAGGTGGCAAGTTTAATGCGTGAGCTGCACAAGTGGGTTGAACAGCAGGAAGCTTCTGGAATGTACTGCCAATCTACCAGCCTTCATGCGCTTTAAAATAATTCAGCAGTAATTTGTTTGACCCTAGAGTGCAGATTTACAAGCAGTTGAGATTGTGAGATGTTTCTCAGTGGTAATCGGATCAACCTGTGAGTTGTGCACCAATTGTACATGGTGGTCGCGTATTCATGTTTCACTGAACGGATAATACCTATGACCAGAACGTCTTGGAATTGTTCAGCAGACCGGTTCGATTTTTCTGTGGTTTCCGAATAACACAGCAGGAACTGCATTTTTCGTTCTCTTCTGATTAGTTACATAGCTCAGCTTCTGTAGTCGCCTTCTGCACGTGTTGCAATGAGGGTACGTCACCTATCAACCAATCACCAAACTTACGGAAACGGCTGACGACTACCTGCATCATGGTGAATGTGCCTCCATGGTTACCGCGGACAAGTGTTAACAGTTAGTCAGCTTGTATGTCAGCTTCGCTGTCTGATTTCAGTTAGGTCACCACATTTTTGGCCAACCGGTTAGACCAGTCAGAGAGTTCCGTTGCCTGGGTCTCCTTATTCCATATCGTTTTCAGCCGTTCCGCTGGTAGCTTGAGCCTGTCAGTTTAGCATGTGTGAACGCAACCTGATACCCTTGAACAAATTATCTGGGAATCGAATGGGTTTACGTCGGATTAAATACATTGATGCTATTTCATCGGTAACTCTCAAAAGAAATATCGACTCCTGTTGAGACCATTTATATCCTTCGAAATTCTTGATTCTGACTTCATCACAGTTGCATTCGATTGGATGCTTATGTTATTTGTGTTGACTGGAATTAAGCTTGTTTGGAAATTTGCGTTCACAATCGGCGCGATAAAAGATTGAGTTACTGAGCGTCTACTTCCTGTTCGACTCCGTCCTTGCGTTGTTCCTTGTGAACATGCGCCGATTGACCAGCGTTAGATTAGCACATCTGGCCACATTCTGTGCAGAGGTACTCCGCTCACCGTTCTTGTGTATCCGTACATACAATCGTGGAGTTGCCTGCGATATTCACATTGTGACAATTGCTTTAGAACCAGATATGTTCGTTAGCTCTTTCTGGAGTTATTGAACGCTTAACTGATCAGTGTTTTTACTGAGACTGTTCAGATTAGACTACATCACTATAAGGTGGTGCAGCACCTCATTATTATTTGGGTTCACTTACTTGCCAGATCAGTCTCATACAACTGATTGGATGTGCGAGTGAGCAGTGGTGCAATGGAATGTAATGACCACAGACTAACTAGATGGCCATGTGTGTTTGTAACTACTGAGTATCATCCCAATCCTCATTACTGTTCTATTTTTTACTTATCAGGCTCTGCTGGAATCACTAGATCAGCTAAGTGAATCTAGCTTGAGTTGGGTTCTCCGAGAGAATGGAGGTGTTTGGCACGCCGGTGCTATGATCGCCAAACTTGAGCAGCCTGTCGAGGAGGGTGATGTCATCGGTTTGTCGTACGATCATGTGGAATTGCAATTTTCAGTGAATGGTGCTTTAGTGCCACTGTTTGCTAGTCAATCATTAACACCGACCAACGGGATAACCAGTCTGAAAGGCACACTGTACCCGGTTGTAGGCGTTGCTGACAACTCGGTACTGGATCTTGGGTTCAACAGTCGAAACTTTTATCATTCCCCTCCGATACCGGATTTCAAACAGATTCTGTTTGAAAAGGAGCTACTCTAGCTGTGATAATTCATAAAGAGATGCGTACTGTTTGTCAACTCGAATCTCGTACTATATTCCCCACCAGAGGATTGCTTAACAGACTCTTCGGAATATTCTTTTAATGCACTCTGTTGCCAATTCTTTGCTTATCATGGCTTATTATTTGTGTGCTCGTGAATTATTATGTTAACAACGGATTGTCTTTATTTTGTCAATTTTTATCTATTCACCTGACTGAAACCTGCTCGTCTTTTGCCTGGATATTCATTTGTAAACTATCTTCTCGAATTGCCTGCGAAACGCATAGGTTGATACCAACGGACAATTCAGGTTAATGATGATCTTCATTCAACAAGGCACTTTGTGAGATTTTTAGATAGGACTGCAAATTGTCCATGGGTTTATGCAAACTGCAAATTATGTTTGTTTTTCTGCTAGCAGGAGGCTTCCGAAATGTACTACCAATCTATCAGACTGCATGCACTTCAACATAATTCAGCAGTAATTTGTTTGACCCTAGAGTGGAGATTTACAAGCAGTTGAGATTGTGAGATATCTCTCAGTGGTAATCGGATCAACCTGTGAGTTGTGCACCAATTGCACATGGTGGTAGCGTATTCATGTTTTATTTAATCGGGTCGTACCTATGATCAACCGTTTTTTGTCATCGACACCGATCTCTTCTATCGATGTAGACGTCACCAAAACTGCGAATGAACCGAGAGATTACATTTGAGATTGACCGCTTAAGTAGATCACGAGTATGAACAAACTGAGCAATACTCCCAGTTGTGAATAGTAACTGCATTTCAGACGCAGGGTATGTACGAGTCAGCGCTGTCTGTAGTTTAATGTAACTTCTAATGTTTTACTTGCACAACTGATGAGTGTAAACTGAATGTTTACCACTCGTGACGTATGTCTTCTACAGATACTGATGAACTGAAACAAAGAAACGAAAGAACGCGAATATGATAAGTCGAGGGCAGCACGTTTGTTGTCACTTTCGCAAGATTACGCCTAGTCCACGATTACTCGACATTCGCCAGATTGACGATTGATGACAGAGTGGAACCAAGCTCGGTGTACGCAGAATTTCAGCGCAATTAGATGAAGGGAAAACAAACTGATGACTAGTTCTTATGGGGTACTTAATTGTTCATGCAAGTTGAACAGAGTCATTCAAATGCGCCAATAAGATGAATGCAGTGTAGCACGCAGATAACCACATCGATCGAGAGGTATACGAGCATAACATATTTAGACAAAAATTAGACAACATCATTTAGTGTCACGGATCTGACATCGAACGGTGTATGCAGTGCGGTTGTAACTTAATTCATTTTAACGTATGCACTGACTAAATATTCAATCATTCATTATGAACGAAGTAGGGTGCAGTTTCAAGTCGAACAGCGCCTACAACTGATCGCAGCTGTCGCATTCCATAGACTTTCCAATGTCAGTCCATGCGGGAGCTGATGTTTGTTGAGGTTGGTCATTTTTAATCTAACCGTGAATGGTTGGATCAACAAAGGATCTACCGCGTGAACATTTATCACCAATATTGCTCGTCCGTAATGGTCAGATATTTCAAAGTGACACGTGTTTGAGTCATATTGCAATGTGAACGTTGTCCATTTCAGGGCACATTCACAGTGAATACGCTGCTTTTTTTCCTTCGACTGTGTACGGTACACGGTGTGCAGTCAAACATGGAGAAAACAGATACGGCGGGCTCGTGTGAAAATCGATTAAGTGGAGAGCGATACTATGCACAAAACTCTCGGAGTCAAAGGAGGCCCTGGAGCAGATACACATTCCGAAATGTGCGCTGGAACGAAAACAAGAGTCATTGTTTATGCCACGCGTGAGTCAACTAACTCATCCGCATCAGCTGTTTTCCCCACGAATGTACGTATATGGATGTGTGGTCCATACAAGAGGAACGTTGGAAAACTGCCCCATTGAATTCTTACTCTAAACGAATGATGACGCAGTAGAGCGCTGCCACAACGAAAAATGCGGGACTAGTAAATAGTTTGGCTATAGCGAGCAACACGAAGTTCACAAGATACCAGACTCAGACAGCGATTTTCGGCATACAATACAATCTAGAGTGACGTATACATTGCTACTTGTCTTTAAAGTGATTCAACCTAAATACCCGTAATATATATATATGCTGCATCACTAAACGAAATCTAGTTTGTATACGATTGAATACGTGCAGCATACCAGCCAGCACTACCGGTCTGCCGTTGTATGCAATTTAACACGTCCCCTTTTATACCGTAGGGAAGCTTGGACAGTGGTCGATGCCAGACAGAAGCGGTATATGATTGTTGCGGCCAACCTTGATGGAAACAAGAATTTTGTTGTGATCGCAAAAGACTCTTAGCCTGAAATTTTTTATTGCTGGACCCATTATTTTTTATTCAACACTTAATCATTGGCGTCAAAATTAGGCTGGTTCACATATATGATGCTCATTTTAGACATCCCTATCAAACGAGCTTAGCCATTCACTCGGCAATGAACCTGAGAAATGAACGTGGAAAGCGTTACTTCATTTCGGTTTGGTTCAGTCATCCACGGCTGCTTGGGATCACCGCTCGTCATTGTTCAGTCATACTAGGCTGGCGGACGGGATTCAGGTGAAACAGTGAACTGCGGTTTTTCTCTCATAGTTTGTTATAACAAACGCGGATGTGTGGGAATAGTTAAGAACTTTCTGTACCATCACCACCATTGGTATTGAAGGTAACACATTTGAATTTGTTCACCGCAATGAAGTTTTTAATATAACGACGCACAACGACTAGAACTACCTACCCTGTATTACGGTGACGAATTAAGATCAAACAAATATTTCGTTCTAGCACCTCTTCCGCAATAACCGTTCTCTACTATGGGGTCAAACAATTTAAAATACTGGGCTAGCTTTTCCAAATTCAGCGGTGAAACAGGATGAAGCAATTAGCCACGTGGATAATAGAGTTGGACGGGGGCTTGGAAACAAGTCACATCATTGTCTCAGTCAATCGCAACATGTTGATCAAGCAACGGCAGCCATCGCTGTTTTCACTCAATGCATCAACGTATATCATTAACCTACCCCATTTGCTACCGTTTGAACCAACTGCTCACTCTTTTCGTAGAGTCGCTATTGCCTGGCCAATTGATATACAAGTCTAGATTGAAATCAATGGAAGCATAAACATTAATTCATGAACACTTCGCAACGCTCGTATTTTTGCTGTTCTGTGAGATAACGTTTTACCAATTACGTAAAGCTCAATCGCGGTCTCGATGGATCGCTTGTGATTCTAAACCGACATCTTTATGAACTCACAACCTATCAGAGGCAAGTGGACCCATGTTACCAAAAATGTGCATGGACCTGCTCCCATGATGTTGGGACATCCAATGAAGTCATGTTTACTAAAGACTAAACCATATAATGGACGAAAACGATCAGAGACAAGCACCAAAAGTACCATCAGAAAGAAATATGGACGTGGATAGCGTTTGTGTTCAACATGTTTGACTCAAGAGCTCACAGTTGAGATGGCTGTTGCAAAACAATAGGTAAGGAGAAACCGCCTCGATGAGATCGAGTCTTGTTTAAGGGGCGTCGTTGGGATAACATCACACCAACTGTATGCTGAGCATAAGCTATTTTGAACCAGTCCCAATTTTAGACATCGTGTGTCATTGTTACACTTAGCGTCCCGTCTCCGAGTCACGCCTCATTTAAGATAGACCAAATAGCTGTTAGCCGTAGAGGACGGGACTCTATTAGTACGTTGTAGTTTTTCTTCCCATCGTTTCCTGTACAATGATATCCTCCGCTGACATCAATGGCTGACTTTATTGCCGGTAAAACACAAATATCAAACTAGCATAGAAAGCAGCCTTAACAGTTTTCATTTCTAAAATTCTAACAAAAGTCGGACCCAAATATGACAGGCCATTCATGAAACACATGTGTAACACACAGCATCGTGGTTCGTGGCCTAAACATGCATTAGAACTCGGAGAAATCCCTAGAGTTGTTAGATGCCAGACGAAACATTCCTTCTGGCAGTTTGTATGACAAGTCTGGGAGATATATGTAGGAAGCTGAAACATAGCGTAAAGGCCTATCCAAAGGCTTTGTTGATGGGGAGAGTTAAGGAAATGGAGACCACTTTTGCTTCAGGGAACATCAGCAGACTGTTCAGGTTTATCCGTACTACTGGTCCAAAACCACCGCCTGTCAATAAAGCTGTGAACGAGACGGATGTCACTCATCCACAGCCAATTCAGGAGGTTAGTGCTGAACGGACCAACTTGAGGGTCAATTTAGCTGGCCCCCTGCTTCTACTGTGCTACTGCCACAAAGTGTTATTTGACACCCTTGTCGGTGGATTCAGGACCATCCACTGGGAATGAGGCTTTTTATTGCACTTTGGTTCTTAAACTTAATAGAGTCTCTGGCCCGAATGATCTAGTGACAGCACTTTTCAAAGAAGGTAGGTAGGCGTTAGTAGAAGCTTTGACGCAGTTGTTTTAACCTGTGGGGGCGACAGAAAACACTATTCAGTGCTTGGATCACTCGATAGTGGTCCCCACTTCCAAGAAAGTGTCAGAAGCTCCTGCGAAAGGCAGAGGAATTAACCCGATATCGGTGATAACTAGGGTTCTGGAATTCATTACACGTTATCGACCCACTGCAGTTCGAAAGTCAGACATTAGGGCGGAACAGGCGGGATTTCGTCCTGGACGAGGATGTGTTAGTCACATTTTCACTCTTCAAAAATTTTGCGGTAGCGTCATACGTACCACCGATCGGCTTATCCATTGATTTACATCATAGTCGTTATGTCTTCTTATGTGACTGCCTGCTTGTATTTCGCCTACTTGACTGTTCGACCAAAGTACTGTGTTACCACTGTCCAACAGTCTATTAATTATCATTCTTGGTGAATTTACCGATAATGAGCACCAATCGACCAGTTGCAATTATGCACATCTTCTCATGTATGTAAAAGTCAGAAGTGAGTTGTTGGAATGGAATCTGTTCGCGATTAGTGGTTTATTGAGATTTGTCCAAATTCGACCAGTGATTTTCATTCAAACACGTTAAATCAATGCACATTTTGTATTCTCATTTCGCGAGTTCACACTTCAGCCAACAAATTGAAATTTACTTGTTTCTGAGATGGAAAATTTTTTTTTTTATGTTTGCTGTTTAACAGTATAGGATTGTCGTTGTGATTTTCTCAATATCGTGTTCTTTAACATGCTAATGAGGTGATTATCCATACTCACCAATCTATTAAATCGAGTTATCTACTGGGTCGGTCAAGAAAATACAAACTCATCTGATCACATCCTCACAGTTTATGAAGTGACAAGAGATTCATCAGACAGTGGAACAATCAGGAGTGGCAAGAAAACACGATTTCGCTCAATCACATCGTATCCGTCAATAGTTTGGTGTGCGTGTGATTGTGTGTGTGTTTGTGAATAACCACGCCGCAATCAGGCCAATTTTATTATCATTGGTGTGCTGTACCACTCGTACGCATTACGTGAGAAACGGGTAAATGTTCATACTGTATCTGCTTTCGCATGTCCGCGATAGGAACCCAAAATTATCTTTGAGACGCGCAGTAAAATTGAACGGTTTCGAGCCCAATATTGCACGTGTTTATTGAGCTGACTGCATATGTAGCAACTAGTAATGTTAATCTGATTGGTTCCTCTTTCAATGGTAAACCAATCATAGCCAATGTTTTGGTTTTCACTGCATGGGTGCTCTGATAAGATGAAATTTGGACCAACCAGATTACAGAGATATTTCCCCTGTATATGTATATATGATGAACATGTTTGCATTACATTGCATATTCAGCATCGTTTATTCGAGTAACTCGAAACCTGAGAGACAAAAGCTGTTTGCGTTGGTATTCGCCGTCAGTACTGCCTAAATCATGCATAGTGTTCCTCTGATATCCAGTTTAAACCTGTCCTCTCTGTAGAACCAAATGGAATACACAAAACTCTCGGTGATTTATTATTAGCAAACAGTGTTAGGAAATCAAAATTTTCTCGGAAGTAACAAACGTACGGAATGTCTAGACAACCGTCAGTGTCTAGAAGATGATAAGTACACTAAATCTAGTTGAAAAAATCGCTACTTCGATGGGAACGCTATCGACATGAAGACTAGCGCTGTGGAATTGGCGACTGGCGCCGAGTCTCTTAATATTCCGAATGCATCAGAAGAACACCAAGATTGAACGGTGCATTGTAGCAAATTCACTCATGCATCATGCAGAAGTCATGAGGTTATGACGAATGTGAAACAGTCTAGGATCACGAGTCCTGAAGGCCAGTGCTCTGAAGGTCAACCCAAATTTCACACAAATTACCGTATTAGAGGATCTGTATTACTTTGCACTCGTCTCACAATTCCTTGAAACAACTTGCTTTTTGAACACGAACCCTCTTTGCACGCACGTCCCAAAACGCGCTAGAGATATAGTCCAGAACGCATGTGCACGATCATAATTGTTTTCTAATCAGACAAACAGGTAATTTGTATTGCATCAAGTAGGTGGGTTGTTATTCATATACAATCTCGTGGATCAGTAATAACACATATATTATGCGACTCTCAGCAACACTTCTTTTGGCTGCCAAACGTATAAACTATTCACAGCGTGCATTCAAACAAGAAAACATGTTTAATGTTGCAGGCTACTTTACAGAGAAGAGGAACTCGCACCGCTAACTGATTACTCGTGTTTCAATTCTGACTCATTTAAGAAAAGCCTGTACTTCACAATATCATATGGTGAAACAATGGGAATGAGAAGACATTTCATTTACATGCCTCGTTAACTATGATGCACTTTATACTAACTCACCTTCCATGTATGGCTCTTGATCACCTTCTGTAAAGGAGATCCACAACGATGAATGACATCATGCTTACCTAAATACTGGCCTCATAAGCTGTCACAATTCCTGAGTATGAAATTTACTGTGGTTTATGTAATCAAGTGAATCACATTGTTATGCGCTCATACGATGCTATCCTGAGTTTTGTATTCTTAACGAGAGGACTTGGCATAACTCAAGACTCCGTTACGAGTGGTGGTGAAATATTTTTTCAACTGTTCAATGGTTCGGTTCTTCATCCTCACAAAATTCTCTGGATAGG
>JTDE01005474.1:23740-46420 GCA_014338405.1 Paragonimus skrjabini miyazakii
AAGTTGAAAAGTATCTGTCTTTCCGCGTTAATCACGCAAGGTCAGCGTAAAAGGTGCTATTATTAACTGTTCAACTTGTAATGAACTAAACCGTCAAACTGTAGTCAGTTGTCAGAACGCTATTCCTTCCTTCCATTGAAGTTGCTCGCTTCTATCTGTTTGATAATTCTTGATCATTAGAGTGAACAATGGTGGCATTCTTTCTTCCTTCAAAATGATCAGATTATTTCACTCGTTTTGGTCCCGTATTCAATGTCATAAAGTACTGTTCTTTCTTAAACTTCATGTTCTGGTTCAGCGCGTTTGGTCGGGTCATGATAACCGTACATACCCAATTGTGGCCGAGCCTTTAGATGTAGTAATTGGCCATATTGTGTAGTTGATGAAACTCAAATCTTTTGTATGCCTTTATTGTAAGCTATGTGAACAGTCTATTTTAGTACAAAATTTGTCGTTAACTGTGAGTACCTCGAACACGTTATGGTGATTGAAACCTCACTTGATAACTATCCTTACCATCTGTTTTTTATGCCTTTGTGTGCATGTAACACACACATTTTAGGGCTCGAACTCCAAGGATTTCGGTTGTATTATCCTTTGTTTGATGCATTTTTCCATCTCGCCACTGTTTAACGGATTAACATGTGTTGCCTTTCTCTATTGCTTCGAACTTAAAACCCACGGGTTGTGATGATACATTCTGATGCTAAACTCACGCGTACGCATTTAACTTCCAGTTAGGCTTGAGAGTTTTGTGGTTAGAGCTGATGTTGATTTGAACTGATGAGACTATACTTGCCTAGAATAGTCGGTAATCGTCTCAGGATCGTGGCACGGTGCCATTTTGAATGTGGTTTCTGAACAAGGATGGAGGTAAGTGACTTCTACCAAACTGATCTGTTCGGGCGGTTTGGACTCTGACTGGGTCTCCGACTGCTGACAGCTGCACCAACTGATGCTCCATCAGGCTTACTTGACATAATTGAATTGTCGCAGGTCGTTTTTTATCTGTTCAGCCGATCCCTTGCCCGCACTTTTAGGATTGAACGTTGATCGATACATCGCTCTCTCATTCAGGGTGATCTTCAGCTGGGTCCCACTTGTAGTCGTAGTATGGGTGTGCACCGCTCGAACACGAACTGCCACCGGTTCAAATCCTGTTTTGGTGGGGTGCGCCTGCGTATGAACAAATCATTTGACATATCGACACATACGAAGCGTTACTGGCATTTTTATCAAGGAGTAATCGGATGCCGTCTTCTCTGAGTCGTGTTCGCACTGACCAACAAAAATAGGCTAATATGATACATGAACCAGATGGCGCATTAATTTACGGCTTGTTCTAATGAGTTGACTGGTGGTCTAAACACTTCGAACGGCATTGCAGACAGCCTGTTTGATTGTGATGTTCCTGATGATTTTCTCACGATGACTGAAGTATCTTCAGAGTTTAAATTATTAATTATTATTGGGCCCCGTTTCTGGACCTTCATCCGATGACTTTATTTAAAAAATGTTTGCGAATGGTTGTAACCTGAAGTGTTCATATTCCGTTTCATATCGGAGTTTGAAAGGTCTAATGCGTGTCACTTAACAACAGTCGTTTTCATTTTGGAAATGGGTACCACAACGGCATATGGTATCCACAGCGGTATTGTGATAATTTGCACTTGATATCAGTGTGTGGTAAGTTGTCTGGATGCATGCACTGCATACCACTCCTGATTCTTACAAGATGAGGCTAAAATCACCATTCATCATGAACCTGAGAAACAACAGACGGATAGCTAGGAGTGCGGTAAATACCGAATTAAGCAGCGTTCAATTGGGTAGGAACTAAGTCAGCCGTTTTGTAATCATGGTAGTGAATTTGTGTTAGTGAATGTGTTAGTTTCCGTACCAAACGAACCTTAGCTTCTTCTTCTGTCACCTCTCAGGTTCTCGTGGGTCTCATAGTAAAGCGGTTTCTAAACCACTGTAAGAGCCAAATACTGGTAGAATGGGCAGGCTTGTGGGTATGGTGAGCGTATTTTAATTTTGCGCCTGGCGGCAGCATCGACTAGCCTTTTCTCATCAAGGTGTTTTTTACGTAACGATTGCCCTTCACGCGGTTGTCCGACGTGGTTTCTAGGGCCTGGCTCCATCGTAGAAGGATTCCAGTGAAATATATCAGCTTCTTTGAATATGTTTATTGGGGATGCATGATCTAACCCATCTAATTCCACTGCATGATAAATGCTAAGTTGAAAAGGACACTCGAAAGTTCTGCGGATTTTTGAATATGGATTTTGCCAGCTATTGAATCCATAGATCACAAATGTACACACACACACACACACCGTTTCAGAAAACACACGGGTCATGTTGAATCGATGAAATCATAGGACTGGTCTATATTGTGTACACTTCTCACTTTCACACTTTGTTAAATATCACATATTTAGGTTGGCTCTGACTATCCACGCTATTTCAGACAGGCCGTTTGCGACTGTTAATCATCTTACTTGTCATTTGCATATCGGCTTGCAATATTACCGACGGGCCTTTTGTGACGACAACGTATGAACTTAGTGTGTTCGTTCAGCTTCGTCACTTGTGGTTTCGTAACAACATCCCACTGCAATCTAAATGGCTAGATTACCATGTGTGTGCTTGTATGTGTGCGCACCCAGCCTTGCTCTGTGGAGCAATGATCTGATTCATTCATGTGGAAAGTGCATATCCGCTTAAGCATCCGACCACCACTGAACTTTAATTCGAGTATTCCGCGTAGATGACAGTGTCGAGAAAGTCCCAGATTCCCCGAAAAACGTTTTGTTGGCCTTGTGAAAGGCCTCAAACGTTGTTTTAGTTAGATATAAAATTCCGTCTGGACATCTGATTCTCCGCTTTTTATAAACGTTCTCGAACCTTGGTTATTGTTTTTGGCGACCTGCTTACACTCTCCCTTTTTGATTGATGTCTCGTTGGATTGCTTCAACTCCTGATTGCTTCGGTTTTGACTTTGTTTTCCTATTGATCACAAACCCTATGAATATGAACGGGTTTGTAACCATGTGGTCTTCAGACTGAACGACATATTAACGTTCTGTTTGAAGGCCAGCCTTCTCCTTCCTGTCTTTATGTCTTGGATTGGCTGGAAAGTTCTTAGTTAATCACGTACACTACTGTTATGCACCATTCCTTGTTTGGTTACCTGTCCTGTGAGTATCCGTTGTTCTATTATCCGTTGTGGCCAACGGATGCATTCGTAGACCGTAGATCCGGTCAAAACATATAAAGAAATGACTTCGGACACCATTTCCGTCGACTGAACATGCTGTCTGATGTGGCGAAAAATAGAAGTCGGTGGTGTTTCTGTTGCGAATCTCTGTGCGCGCTTATTTCTTCCTCTATATCTCCCCCCTTTCTTTACGGCGTAGTCCCTTTTTTCTCATGTTGTGCTACGTTTGTCACTTTCTATGACATGCATATACCTCGTTACGTGTTGCTCGAATGAGGTGGAGAAAGCGAGAACTCAAATTTGGTAACGGCTTGTCCTATCTCAATAGTGCTCTGTGCTCACCAGGCTTCACAATCCTGTCACGGTTGCTTCCGGAGTTCGAAGTAGGCTTGCGAACTGTATTGTATCCGCTGCTGGACGGAATATTACGGTGAGCGTCAAGAAGTTCCACTGATCACATAGAAGCTCAGCAGTTGGCAACTGAACGAGCAGTACTACCACACGATACGATACCACACATATGCACTGCATGCGGTATATGTCCAATGTGCTTCAATGTCGCTTAGCGGTTTTTGTGTTAAACTACGGACAAGATCGTTCTGTTAAGTGTAGAGCGGCTGTTTCTGCTAGTTTGTGTACATCGGTTTGTGATTGACTAGGAAGTGGCTTCCCACCGTCGCGCAGAACAAAATTGACACATACTAGTATCTAGTCGGAATCCACACAGATGCTTTATGTTGACTAATAACCTACCGATAGCTGTCACTGTGCGGTCGATATGCATCCGCGATTGGCGATGTAAGCCTTCAGGTGACGCATTGACGTCTAGAACGTCGAAAATCAGTAGCTATTAGAAACAGGCAGTTGTTAGTATAGAGCTAAAGCGGACGTTAACCGACGAGCTTCGTAAGGGCGTGCGGGACTGCGCGACCATCCATATCGCCGGTCATAATTACTCTCAAATATGGTAGGGGGTCACATTTATTGACGATCATGTATCCATAAACTGTTTTGCTGTTCATGATATCCATTGTGTTTATTTTTCTTCCCTTCCATACATCTTTACTCATCTATTAGGCTGCCATTTTATAGACTGTTGTTAGGTTCATCAGCTTTCCAGTCCATGGTAAGCAGCTCCATTCTATAGAACTGAAACTATGGGAATGTCAGCATATTCCTTACAGCCTGAGCTATAAGACAAGTGCATCTTTGGTTTAAAAAAAATAGTGTTAGCACCTGACGTTCTGTTAAGCTCTCAGTTATGTGCTTCATAATTTCACCTTGGTGTTTACCTCGGTTATATCAAATTGTTTTTGGTCTGTCTGTCCCAAATTCACAGTCGTGTTCTTAAAAGCCAAGAGGACGTCATCAATGAAGCTTTACAGACCGCTGAGAAAATCGCTGTCCACAGTCCGGTTGCAATGCAAACGGCCAAATACTCGTTGCTTTATGCACGCGATCACGGAGTTACACAGGGTCTTGCCCAAATGGTATGGTGTTGTGGTTTAGTGTTTCATCAATGTGTATGTTTCTATATATATACATATATAATATATATATATATGTATACATAGATATATATATAAATAAATCGTTCACTATTCAGTGTGTGCCCCTTTTAAACGGGAATGTGCAGCAAAACTTATCGGGTTGGTAACTGTTTTGTTCATGAATACAAAGTTCTTGTTTAGCCGTCTTTTTTAATGAGTCCAAGACTTTTCAAATTATTTCTCTCCATTCAAACGGTCGTATGGCTTTACGGAAGGCATGTGGGTGGATACCACCCACAACTGACGTCGGCTGTCACATTCCCATAAACTTCCCAGTCAACCCCGTTTGAAATGCAGCGCTATACTTGAGTTCTCTTTTTGTCAGAGCCTGCCAGTAGTGAACACCTTTGCCACGACTGGGATCCGAACTCCGGCTGCACCTTCATGAGGTAGCC
This sequence comes from Paragonimus skrjabini miyazakii, assembly GCA_014338405.1. Lineage (NCBI taxonomy): Eukaryota > Metazoa > Platyhelminthes > Trematoda > Plagiorchiida > Troglotrematidae > Paragonimus > Paragonimus skrjabini miyazakii. Next base: position 28,909 of record JTDE01005474.1, read on the forward strand.
GTGTTCACCATTGTGCCATTGACTTCACCTTAGGCACGACTGAATCATCTTTTGTAGACGCTTTTCAGCAGATGGTCTGATCGTCTCGATAAAAGTCGACAATTTAAATATGTGCGCACGGTTACCGGCCCGTCACCGAATATCCATTGTTCTGTTTTTTTTGTGTGCTGAAATTGTGAGTTCCGTGTGCGTGACAACTGCGTTCCATGTCTAACTCAGTTGACAGCTGAATATTAATCCTTGCAAATGTTATTTCATTTTTCAGGCTGATTGGAATCAGGTCATGTTGCAGTCCGCGGACGTGATGCATGCTGTACAAGCTGCAATCAAGAAACAAAAGCCACAGTTTGAAGATGCGTGATGCTTCTGATTTAAATTAACATCCACGAATTTTCTTACGTATATCATGTGACTTTATTGTTTGTTTTTTTTTAAAAAAAAATGAAATTTAGTGCACATTCTCAGGGATATAAACCGGAGTGATTTTTCTCGTGATGGGAATAGCAAACCAATGACTCAGATGTTTGGAAGGTCGTGTGTATGCTAACGGCTGGAGAGATACAGCGGTATTTTTATTTACGAATATATGATGAGTGCCAGTGAAGAACGGTTGCGGTTGTTTGTCTGCGACTAATGCCGCCCTGTCTTGCAGCTGGCGCAAGCGACAGTTGTACCTTTAGGACAGCAAGTATTATCACAGTTGGGTTTCTCACATGTTTGTCCATCTATCAGACTGCAGTTGCAATTCAGTTTTGATGAGTTCCGTTTCTGAACAGTGTCCAGAGAGAGAGGTGTCTACTGCTGGTACGCCTTCGACGAACTTCCTGTCAGGGAGAGAAAGAGTAAAATGGAGAGGACGTTTACTTCGAAACATTTGATTTATTAGGTTTCAGATATCGTGTTTATTCAATCGTTAGCCTGGACGTTTTATCCAACTGGACTGCAAATCTAGCCTGAGTTGAGCTGCTGTTATTATTTGTGCGTTATGAGTGTCTTCTAATCCGTGAGGGTCCACTGTTTTAGAGTATCAGATCTGACCAAGTTCATTCCTTCACATTCCTATGAAGAAGTGGTTAAATTCAACAGCCTAATTAATTATGGTGTAAGGAGCTAACGTAACCTGTGGGCGCATTAAAAAAAATACAAATTTACCACGTCCTGGTTATCGTCGTGCACTGGTAATTCCTTTTGAACAACCCTTGTTCGAGGTTTATGCTTGTTATTTTAGACTGGGCGCATTGGGCTGTACCAGCTTTGGACAGTATTGTATTTTTACCGGATGAGAATGTGAACTGTTGAGTCATTGCCTGCTGCTTCCTAATCTTGAAAGGTTTTCCTCAAAAGGTTGTTAGTTGACTTATGTTTTGATGATAAGAATGATGCGCCTAGTTAACCATTTGTTCAATTCTTACTACCCTTCCCACCTCGGTACGCTGTTTTTTTGTCGTTAGGTGCAAAAATCAGATATGCTGTCTGAATTACATTAACACATTCAGTTTACTTGATAAGGATCGTTTGTTGATGTATTCTGATATTTGCTACTTTAACTCCGCGATTTCCACCTGACTGTTAATACTTCTTGGATTGTCGATCGACCGTGTGCGTTTTTGCACACGGCTGTTCGTTGACATTCTAAACTTTTTTTGACCGTATACTTTTTGTGGTCAACATAGCTGTATGTGTGGCGTTTTGTGTAAGACGACTGATCTATCTGACAACTGCTTACATGCCAACACTAAAGTTCGTATGCGTTCGCATGTTTCAGCATTGGTTGTACCGTTCATCCATTGTTGACTTTCTCTTGTAAGGGTTTTGGACTTACTGTCTAGTTTATCGACCTTTCTTTCCTTACATTGTTACATTTTGCTGTGTGTTCATGATCATTGATGGTAATATTAATGGTTGTTTTCAAAAAAATTATGCTTTATATTTAATATTCTCTGTTTTTGAATTTATCTCGCTATTTAATTAACTCGTGTACCTTGTGATCTTTGAATCCGCTTTATGGTTGTTCGTCAACTTATGTAGTTTGATTTATTCCATATCTGGTTAATTGGTCACATGACAAAGCTAAATTATCCTCTGACTTGTTCTCTCGACTTAATGATTCAGTCCGCCTGTCATTTCAAGCCGGTAAGGTGATTTGATTGCTGCAACTGTCTGTTTGGTAATGCTGAGTTTCCATCTTTTGAATGAACATAGCAGTTAGCTGATTTGTCTAAACTCTCTTATCATTGACTTGGTTCGGTTTCAATTGTTTCTCATTAGCGATGGATAATTGGATCGCCGGATGTTTTGATTGACTTACACACTTTGGCCTTTAAACATACGTTGATTCAGTGACCAATTTCTGGGAACATGCGTTTGCTGCCTTCATTTTGCGGTATATACCTTATATGTAGGATTATTTCAGGGAACGGTTTTACTTGAATTTCTAGCAAGGACGAGTGTTTGTCCCATTAAACGTTTTCCTCACCGAACTTACCTTGATACTGTTTTCCAGTTCGTCGGCAACCTGACTGAGACGGCCACTAAGTTGTCCGGAGCTCATTGCTTCAGGGACGCTAATAGATCCGCGTGGATTCAGCTTGTAGCCATAAGGAATAGACGCACTTCGGAATGATCGTTCAGGATAGGTCTGTATGGGCACCAGTGTTTCGCTAGATAACTGTTGGGATGATAGACAAATGCATGTTTCAAATTAGGTAGCAAAAGTTATGTGCCTCCAAGAGAGATGGAGGTGTTCACATCAAAACTGATATGCTCTTGTCTGAATGTCTGCAGTATAGGTCGAGGTGCATCGTTGAAGCTGCATACTACTTGGTTTTTGATCGGTTCCGTAAAATTGCGTTTTATCTCAAGCTGGATGATCAAGCCAAACTTGAAACTAGATGGGTGTAGCACTTTGTTTTCCATCACTTGCAGAATAAAGGGATATTAACTTACGTCCGCAGATTTGTGTCAGTGTTGCTTTTTGGAATGAGTCACTTCAGTCCTCCAGGCAGATTGTGATGCCGTTCGACCTGTGATGAAACTCATCATGGGCACGGCCAGGAAATATCCTTAGTAGATAGGGTATGTTTTCACTAGTTTCCTTTTTTACGAATGGTAAAGACCAAGAAAGTTTCAAGAACAATTCGAAACAGCTGCAATTGAAATCTTTCATATTTTCGCTAAGTTGTCGAGTTTCCGCACATTGGAGTGCAAGTCAAAGATGGAGCATAGCATTTTGGGGACAGTTACTCTTTCGTTTGCCCCGCCAGAACATCTGACAGGTAGGAAAAGTTTCGGTATGATACCGCACATTTTTACTATGATCGTCGTACATGATTGGATGATAGCATGAATAAATCAGATGTGGTTATCTCCAAATTAGTTAATTACAGTCTGACTTACATTGCTATCTTTACATGTGTGGATCCAAGGGGCCATGTTGCTTATTATCTGTCTTGACACTTACAATCGTATCAATCAGACCAAAAAAGAATTCTCAGAAGTGGAACAGCTACGATCGGGGGATGGGAGTTCTCAGGTCATAAAGTGTGACTCTCTGTGACTACAGGATCGCTATTTTGATTGCTTCTATACTATTTTACGACCGTCGGACGGTTGATCATAACCGCTAGCATTTTATCCTACATGGTACTATCCAAAATCCTGCCATAATTTTCAGTACATGGTGTGCATCGGTAACCACATTCAGACACCAATATCTCATTCACTCTGCTGTTGCGTGGAGTCCCCTGGGCACAACTCATCTTTTGTTATATTGCAGGTGGCACTCAGGGCGGTGTCGCTCAGCTCATCCGCTGGGGTCTCACCGATCGGAATGTGTCAGAAATCGTCCATCTCCCGGCGGTGACATTATTTACTCACTGATTATTTCCCGTTCTACTTCGCCACTGATACACGCTTAGTTTTAAATCCGCATTCTCCGTCTGTTAGATTAACGGGCTGCTCTAACGAAATACTACAAGATTGGAGCTCATTATGTGTTGCTCACTATGAAGATTTTAGCGTTCTTATTCTCTTGAGCTTACCTTTATGTCACTGTCGATTCGAACGCTTCCCAACCAAGATATTTAGTGTCTCCGGGACTAAATCTCACTTACAATCAGTTTTAGGATCGTACTGAGTTCCAACGCAGGACAATGCTTGTTCAATCGGATTCCGGTGACCAGCCGGATTTACGCTGCCGGACTCCAGTACATCGATTTAAGTCTGAATGCAATTCAGAAAAGCTCTGTAAATCGGTGTGGCGTTTGTCAGACCAAGGATGGGGATACTACCAAAAGGCTTACATCGATCTGTTGAAGCTGGCTGCTGGTGATACGTATGGTATCCATGCCTAATAATAGGGTGCATATATGTGCATCTCAGCTTAGAGATGGACGTTGTCACATGAAGACTGTTCTATGCATCACAGCTATGGAGGGGAGTGGATCATTCAACAGTCATTTATGGTTGACTGACGCGAAAAGCTGTGCATTCTAGACCATTCACATAAACTGGAATTATGCAGTTGTTCTAGTCCGTTTCGTTCTGTGATCTGCACAGCGGTTATGTGCTCGCAAGTGTACTAATTTCGTGGTAGTCGGATGAAATGAGCGTGATGGTGGCTTATCAATTAGCATTCACAAGCAAGTTGTCCCAACCATAGTAGTTGCTATGACGGATTATATCCTCGGGGCGTTTCGCACTTGTGGCATGAGGCCATTTGTCATGTCTGTGTACCTTAAAAAGAGGCATTGCTTTATTGCTTCTGGTTCTGACAATGACGATTGTCGGTACTCTTAACGCGAGCCGACTAAATCTTACTCAAGGATTTTGAGCCGCATTTGGTCAAACGGCTGAAACAGATGGACGTTTTCAAAACGTAACGAAAATGAAGGTCCAAAATTACTAGCACTTCTGGAAGGTTCAAGAAACTGGAGGGGTATGTTGTAATTGGGGCTTATGAACAGCTAATCGCGTTTCAGTATAACAGGCCTGAAGTCTATGTGACAACCACATGGGTGCCATTCAGGTTTCTGTTGTGTCCACGTTGCTCACTGGTTTGTTGCATCAGCCTGCGAAATTAAAAGAAACGAGATACATGAAGGACAGACAGGATGCCGAACCGCTGCCAACGATAGTAGACCTTGATACAGTGTGACGGCCTGTGCATCTCGATGAGCTAACCTGGACAATGTGGCGATCACGCCGATAGTGTCACGTATACCGGACAGGCCAGTAAGGTCTAAAACTCCACAGTCTCCTTGTCCATCCGTTTGGGGTTTAAGAGAAGGTTGGCGTCTTTTTTAGGAAAAGGTACCAGTTTTGGTTCACTGCCACTCACCCGCTGCCTTAGGGTACAGAATTGTGAGTCAAAGGCTTTAGTTGACACCGCTTATCGTTCTGTCTAGGTCTGGGCGGCCTGACAGTGTCTCAACCTACACAAGACTCTCAATACTCACAACACTGTTATTGTCATGCTACATCGACCGTCTCGTAGTATAAATCGGGCCGCCCTGTCTGCTGCATCCAGCGGAGTGAACAGGCTAAGACATGCTACTACTGATCCCTCCCTCACTGTCCTATCAAATTTAGCTCTCAGGCCACTCCCGAGCCCCATTTCTGGTGATTACTCTGCAGGTCCCACAACAGATGTAGCTAATCATAATAACACTGTACTGGTAAATTCCATCTTTTAGACCTAGAATGCGAATTAATACAGGTGCCATCAACGTTGGCAGGCTAAAACAAGTAGGTCAACAGGCTGCTCTCGCACGAACGTTAGACTCCTTAACTGTCGATATATATTGTGTTTCAGAGACTGGAATCTAGGACAGTAGTCAACGTATGAACCTAACAGCACCTACATTATCCACTCAATACTGGTTATACATTTCGAGTGGCTCCAAGGCAGCTGCTACCGGTCAGACAGGAGTAGGTATACTCAGTACGACGGCCCAAGTCACACTGGTGGACTTCTGGATTGGATTCCTGTTAACAGTATACTTTGTACCCTCCGTTTGGCAAGTTCTTTTAAGACCGGGTTTAGACACTAAATCTTCAGAGATCTTTCCATAATGTTTGTTTATGCTCTAACTCACTGAAGTGACATCACTGTCCAGATCTCGTTTTACTGGGGTCTGGTCGTTCTCTTCCCATCGACACATGGTTCTGATGTAGTCATTCCAGGTCGGTCGCCGTTGTGAAGCCCAGTCTTATCTAGATGGCAGGTTTGGGATTACGTCACATCGCTCGGATAATGGCGAGCAGCTGTGCTCTGAGCGTAAACTTTTTAGCCAACGTTAGTCATTATTATACTTGGCTTCCTGTTTTGTCAATCAAGCCTGATATCAAATAGACCACAGCCGTTAGTTATAAATGGCTTGGTTCCATTCAAGACTGTCGTCCTTATTGGAGCACATATTTGAATTCGGGCCATGCGTTATTACGTGGTCGTTTGATTCTTGCCTTTACTGAGTAACGACTCCACCGATCGTGAAGTTCGTCTAATGAAGAAAAATGAGGAAATGGCAACTGTTTTTGCTTCGTGGAACACTCACAGATTGTTCAAGCTTATCCGTGCCACTGGTCCCAAGCGACTGTCTGTCAGTGAAGTTATCGATGAGGCAGATGATATACTCATCCATAGTAAGTCCGGAAGGTTAAGGCGATGAGTGGGACACTGAGGGTCAATTTAGCTGACCCCAGCTTCTGTTTTGTTACCGTTTCAGTATCAGGAATGGCGTATGTCAAGGTTGTCCACTTCCACCATTACCGTTTACTTTTGTCATAGACGAAATAATCGGGGACTGTCTACGGTACTCACAAATTCTGGTGTGAACCTCCTACTTGATTATACTGACGACATGGTGTTTGAAAATCTACAGACAGCATAAACAATGTTAAATGCTATTTCGCATTCTGCTGAATACTTCGGAATGCGTTTTGTAGCCTCAACGTGCGAACTGTTTCTACAAGACTGCTGTGATTACGTATATTTAATGTTAGATAATGAAATCATGGGGTTTGACCGATTTGTGTATTTGGAGGGGAGTTGCATCAACAGTGATGGAGGTGTAGGGAATGAAATGGAAGCGCGTATCTCTGAGGTTAATACGGTATTCCCTATCTAGGGGCACCTCAACAAGGTATTTCTCATGAGTTAAAGGTCACGTATATAAGGCGACAATGATGGCTGTGTTATTTTACGACAGCGAAACTTGGCCGCTCATTGTCGAAGACGTAAACCATCTTCAGGTATTTGACCACCGATGTCTGCGCTCAATCGCTCTTGTCAGGTGGCACCAGCGAGTGAGCAACGAGGTGGTTAGGAAGCGGGCGTTTGGCACTGATTATCAAGCGAATTCTCTTTGTTTTGTTCTTATTTTTCTTACATAGATATTAGTGATTAAGTCATGTACACACCGAGCACTCTGCCGACACTGCGGCCGACCGGCGTAAGGTACCAGGTAGACAGGTGTGGACTTGGCTTAGTAAAATGAAGTCGTTCACTAAAGTGCTGACCATTCTATTTTGAGCACGTCTCGCTGGTAGGGAAAGTGGCGCATACCGATTTAGGACTCCCGTTCGATTCAATTAATTTCTTGAGCTGTTGATTGTGTGACGTTGGAAGTGGCATACGCGTAAAACTTGCAACGTGCTTTTTGTAAATCAACTTGGCAACCAATTTCGTATGTGCTTATAGCTAGTCTAGTTAACGTACACTGAAAAGGTGCTTTTGTAATGACACGTATGTTTTCTTACATGCGAATTTGAATCAGCATTTGACTTGAATCAAGGGATTGTGCTCTCCTGCTACTTTTTTCACTTTAGAATTATTTCTGGCGACATTACATCCTGAAGTTTTTCCTCATCACTCTCTTGTTGAGCATCCGGACCCCAATGTGCTCGTTTCTACCGTACTTTTGTCTATCATTAGAACATTTTTCACATGCTTATCTGGTATTTGCCGATGTATCAGTTGACTTTATCTCATTCGGCTACTACCGATAGCTTAACCTAACCCATATCTTATATGTTCTAAATTAATTATTCAATTAAAGGAACATTTACGGTCTAATCGTGAGTAGTCCACAATTTTCGCTATAATTCTAACAGTTTTTCTGCTCAGGATGAGTGTACTATAAAATACGATTCGGCCACTGTATGATCAAGCTTGTTAGTGTGATCGAAAAGAGGAGTTTTAAGTAGTAAACTCACTTATGGCACCTTTCTAACATATACCCTTGAATGCGCAACACAACTGCATTAGTCGCCTCACATTGTAAAGTAATTGATTATCGGTTCATTTCCTTCCTTGCAGGCAACTACTGCCACCGGTAATCAGTTGAGTTTCGACACGTGTTGTTTATTGTTGAATCAGACCCGTTTGCGTCTCACTACTGCAGTCCGACGTGAATTTGAACGATAATTCGTCAATTGGCACACTGTTTGTGGTCAAGTTTGATCTCATACTGTTTTAGTTATGGGGACAGGTTAAATAGCCCTGCTGTAGGCTGACGTCACATCGCCCGAGTAAACTGATGGGCTAGCTTTACGCTACCGAGCGCATACCCAGGTTGCGGATTAAGGAACGGTCTTCCACGTGGGGGATTGCGAATAAATAGTCGCGAACCACGGGCAGTAGTACTAGCAGGGTGTGGTAAATTCACGGTTGGGAACCGGATCTTTTAGAAAATGCCGCGTAGGCTTTTTGATGGGACTACGACATGGCGTATTTCATTCTACCGCAAAAGGGTTGCAGGTGTCCCAAATAAAACTCCAGGACAGCGTGTCATCCGTCTGACGCATTGACATCTGCAGTCTTCGCTAACGACGGACAACTCCCGAGGAAGGCGCATAAATCCCTTCAGTGGTCACCGGCTCTTACGGGTACGCAGCGTGTGCCGGGTACATTGAATGACTGGACCCTACTCGAAGGGCATATGAGCCAACTTGATCATCAGCCTTCGGCAACAGGAGACATGCGTCCAAACAACCCTGTCGATCTTGGATTCACTGGCCAGACCAATCAACCACATCGGACTCGCCTTCGTTGGTGAATCGTAGAAATGCTGCGTTGCTTGTGTTACAACCTCATACAGGGTGCACTGAGCATCTTGGATAGATAGACTCCATGTGAAGGGCATATGAACCGCACCGCTATTTTTCACCAGTTCCCAATGGACTGCGAACCCAGAGCTTCTTCCCGCTGCCTCGTGGGTTAAGTTTCTATTGTACCAAAGACTCCCGATGGGGCTCCCCAAGCCAACCCCTCCTTCGGTATGGTCAACCGAGAAGTACTCTGCTCTAATAATCATGGGTTTTGTCTTATCACGACTTTTTGGCCAAGGTGTCAGCGACCGGCTTTGCTCCCATGTCACATTTTACCGCACTAATTTGTCTCATCTCCCTATCTTTCATTAAATGACTATTTGGTGACCCCTTAATCCCGTTTTCTGACACATCAAAGACTTACCTAGTTTGCCACCTGGAACTGTCGGGAATCTTTTCGTAACATCTGTGCAACTGGTAGGAAAAAATCAGATGTGAGCTAGGTAGTCTGCCAAGCCAGTGTTGGGCCTAATCATAATCTGCAACGACGCTTAGGACGCTGAGCTAAGCACTTCCAGCAATAGTTCAACTGGCCGCCTGCTCTGTTGACTTTGTCCTCGGGCTCTACTTGTGCTCATTGGTCTGTCAACGTTTCTCCGTCCTCGGAAACAGAAGCCTGGCTTGAGATCAGGTTTTTGAGACGTCGAAAAGCACAAGACGTAAACGAACTCCCTGTTGCCTTTTTGTAAATGGAGGTCCAGCCTCACTGCAATGATCCTTCACAATCTGGGCGAGGTCCATCGCTTCAGAACAGGCAACTTATTTTCATCTACAGCAAATATTCTTCGACTCGTCACCACTTCGTCCACGTTTATGCTTTCCTCATTGTTTCATGTCAGGCTTAAAATTGGTTGCAAATTTGTGTGTATTCCGACGGTATGATGTATCGTTTCAGTGAACGTTAATCGACTCGTTTTATGTTCGTATTCACGTTGAAAATCGCACTTTCTACGTATTGGCTGTAAAAACCCTAATCACGTGGTCATCTGCTGGCAATCAATTTGATTGAATGACGATTGGCCAACGCCCAGTTTGAACTTGAGGACGTGTGCCAACAAATTTCGTTGTGTTAACCAAACAACTGCTCAGTCTAGTGACCTTATATGTTCTCAATACAGTCGATAAATGCTTCTACCTAACTTCTGATGTTTTGTTTCACAAAAGGCGACTAATTAGGTATTCATACGAACTATCGTAAATTTCAAATACACTCACTGCAATGTGATTTACGGCATTGTAAGTTTAATTCGTTATCATATTCCAAGTGTGTAACACAAGTTGTCCTTCTGAATGCATGCGATTAGCCATTAAAGTTATAAACTTGTCGAGCATAATAATAACCAGTATTTATCATCCGTCTGTAATACATCATCTAATTAGCAAACAGACTAAAATGTGCCTCAGGATTGACTGAGAATTTCTAAAAGAACAGCACTAAACACACAAAACGATCTCAGTTTTATTAAGTTTCCACGGGTTATTTTGTTGACAAAAAGAAACAGTAACATAAAAAACAGTTAATTTTGAAGTCTCGGCTTTTCTGTTAGCTAGCTTGGTTCAGCTTATAGGTTGTTTGTGTAAGATTCGATACGCTTAACCTACTATTTCCGTTCAGGTGCTCATTATAAGAGTGTTGCTTACGAATACCGTCTTGATCGGTCACTTGACCGACGTACAATTTCCTAGGATTGGCCGGTACTGGTTTGCTGTAGCCTTCCGCTAATCGTTTGTTTACCTTGTGTCGACAACCCTCCTCCAGTACAACCCTTTTTGCATATGACGATCACCATTGAGCCATTGTTAGTTGATCGCAAACAGATAGTGCTTCTGCACTGCATGCTGCTTTCATAACTCATTACAATTGCAATTGTCATAAGTTGATTGCAATTAACATTTTGTTTCATGTAAACTCACCGGTTGACTGTTTCTATTGTTGTTGCTATCCGCACGTCTTATACATTCTACTGTTGTACGTTCGTGACTGCAGAGAGTAAACGAAATATTAACATCTCGCGATATGTCTTCTATCGTTTTTGGTGAACTGGATCAAGGGGACTCAGCATTTTAAATTTCGCACTTCTAATACATCTAAACAGAAAGCACCAGAATGGAATTTTGCTGCTTCTCATCTTCGTGGAAGAAATGTGAACTCCGGTCATCTCACTTGTATGATGACGATGTGTTTTGACTGCTGTTCCAAGGAACCCATCCTCCACCCCTCCTGGTCACTATTTAAGCTTGGACGAACAACTCTGGGTAATTTCAGTACAACTTGTAAGCAGTTGGTAATTTGGTTTAGTGGCAGCTTTTCACTACTAACACAAACTTCACCGAACCAGTTACAACTTTGGTGGTATTTGAGGCAAAAGAGCTGTAGGCAACTAAGCCAATCGGAAGATAACAAATTATTGGTCAGGTGTACATATCCAGGAGTCAATGGTAGGTTCGACCCATCGATTGCAGTAGATCAGGGACTCACGGGGTGCAGGTGGAATCGATTTAGTCAGTCAAGTGTCTGTTGTTCAGAGAATCTGTTGATGATCAGGGAGCATAAGCCAGCTGACAACGTCCCTTTAACCGACGATAAGTTTAATCAGTTGAGGATCAAACTTCATGCGCCAAAGTGTGTGTGTTAATTTAATCTACACTGCAGTTGGTCTCTCAACTTTTGATGACCTCTACTGTTATGCTTTCGTATATAGTTCCTAAACTCTCGTCTAGTTATCACGACATTCTCCAGACTACTCTCTTTAACGCGTAACCAGCGCTTGCGAAATCCTTATGTACGACCTGATACCCCAGTTGATTTCGGACACCTTTCTAATGTTCCTTTCGTGTTCATTTAGTCTAGTTCCGGTTCTCTTGTCGTGTGTTTAATGAAAACGTTGAAACTATCCTCATATTTCCTTCTCAACCTACAAAGGATTCGTATTGTGCAAAAGGATTTTACGCAGTGTCAGCCCTTTTAAAAAAGAACCTTAGTGTCTATTCCATTCGAGAATCCACGAACAGTTTCTGGCTTCTCTTCCCTAAGTCTAACAGTTGTACTGCTTTCCCATTCTCCGAGTGCCTTTGGTACTCGATTGAGTGTCATCAACTGTCTTTTAGGAAACTGTTTAGGACAACTTTTGATCATTAGCGTAACTATAGCCTCTGTTATTTTCTGGTCATCTACTAGGCATAAACGCGAGGCTTTGTGGAACATTGTGACAGCAATTGCAACATTAACCTGTTTATGGTGAGCAGACCTGAAGCTAAGAATGCTACGGACGTTTATGATTTTGTGGTCTTGAGGTTTCCTTCTACCTTGTGGACCAGACGGTACAGAATTTCTAGCTGGTCACCACCGGGTTTTAGTTTCATTGTCTTTGTGACCTAGAAATCTATCCCGTTGAGGTACTATAAAAATGTTCTAACCTCATCTCGTTTCAGAATCACAAGTCTCATCTGCATGACGTCATCAAACATTTGGCGAAATTTCAGGTTGACTCAACTCTTTCTATTCCCAATTTCCATATAAATCTTGCCAAAACGGGATATGAGAGATCTGTAAGTTTGTCCATATTCCCGAACATTCGGATTGTAACCGAAAGAATTCATATCTAAAAATAAGGATAGTCAAACGATTTTCTGTTAGCAACTGGTCGTGACATTATATATTTCATACAGTCCGTAGTTGTTGTCCACACGTTTGCCTGGTCAGCTTATGTGATAGAAGGTCAACAACACAAGTGTCGAAACGTTGCTTATTCAAATGACAATGGAGAAGGCGCGTTTGCAATTGGCGGTTATTTTCACGTATCAATAGGATGGGACCGATGAAGATGAAGACGCAGCTCTGAAGACCCTGATTTCAAATGAAATTGTCCCTATAGTCAAGGCATGTGTAGGTAATTTCACTGCCACGCTGAGTAGAGCGAATTTTGTCTCCGACAGCGACCGTATAGGATAATGAAGAACAAAATTGCAACTTCGGTCATGATTGGAAGTAAAGCTGAAGTGACCGAGCAGTTGCCCTTGGCTAAAGATAATTTATGACAGGGGAATCGGCCCGGTTTGCACCTGAAATCCACATTGCTTCATGGCCTTAAAGGTTGCGAAAAGTTGTTGAAAGAAGCAATTACCTGACTTCACAAATCTGTAACGAGATTTCAATCAGAATTAGTCTTAATATGTTTTTTCATCAAATCTATTTCGATGCTATTCACTCGAGTCGCTATAGAATTTAGCCCACCGAGGAGCGAACACTAGAAAGTTCAATACTAGATTAAACTGCAATTTGTAAAGCTTATTTTTAACCGAATAAACATTATTCGGGATAACTTGTGCGCCGTCTACTAGTTGGTGTTCGCATTCCAGCATGTCCATGATTTTGCTTGATGTCTACCATTGTAACGGCGAATGGAAGTGCGCTGCAAATGTATTCGGCTGAGCCAAGTGTCATTTTTGCCCACCCAACTTTTGATGAACGCGTGCATAAAACAAAACCAAGCAGCGTAATTGATGCAGGAGATAGTAACACTTGATGTCTGTTCATCCGGATCGTAATTATTTTGGCCTACCCTCCTTACTCACTTCGTTTTCAGACGAGCTGATATACACATTGAGTTTGGTTCCTTGTAAACTGATATTGAAGTAAAGTGGAATGCTCTCGCAACATATCGTTGTGTTCTCCAAGTGTGCTGAATAGATATAACTCAATGCGTTAAATTTTATCTGTCAGGTTATAGTGACTTTTATAATCACGCTAGAGCATTTAATGTTATTGGAGCACCTCTTAACTGTGGTGTGCGCGTTCCAGTTGGCTCCAAAACACACAAATGTGGTGTCCCGTTAAGACCAATCTTATGCATTTAATGTTAGCCGGTTTGGACTACATACAGGTGGGGTGTAAAGTGTAGCTCAGCAAATTCATTGTGATTAGTCTGAGTACGAAGACTGAATGATGTTAGCTTAATCGTTTGGAATAGGTCTATTATTATTGATCGATAAGATATGTAGTGTTTAACCAAATCTAAAATAAGCTGGTCAGTGTCTGCAACTGTCCTAAGGTTCTCAATAGGAACATTATCAATGTGGCCGGCAGTTGAGTGCATAGAGACCTCAACTTGTATCTGACAGAGTACGGGTTGAAGCTTCTTGCATACGAACGCTGTCTGAATCAAGATAAGGTCAACTTGGTGGATCTAAAGTGGACATTACGTAACAAAACGGTGTCTTTTTGACCTCACGAGGTTTCACTCATAATGCAATCTTTATGGTTATCTTTTAATCCGATGAGTTCACAGGGAAGCCTGTAAATGAGGGGGTTCCAAGATGAACCGAGCTTTTTGTTTGAAACAGCATATATAGGGGTACCGTTTCTTACTCTGTGCACGTTTGTCGAATACAACCTACTTACGACATGTTCTGGGACAAAACTGCTTATATTCGCCTGCATTCTGTTTGAATGTATTAAGTTTTCTACGCCTAACATCATCCTCTGTGTGTGTTGTATATCACTTTGAGGTGGCACTCATCTTTTTAACATCTACTCGGGTATTTTATTTTGTAGTGGTTTGTGTGGCGTTTCGGAGAAAAGGTGACATGCTTAGTCGGTTTATCACAGGCAATCTACTGATGACATACTCTGGCTACCTTGTTTTCCAAGATCACTTATCGGAAATCGCTGCATTTCTATTACAGACGCACTGCTTCGTAGATTTGTACTGTGATAAAAGATTAAACGCGTATGCACCACCGTATGTATGTTATGGGGGATTGAACAGTTGAACGATCCACAGGTGTAAATAAAAACATACTCAAGAATGAGGTAAGAACTCGAATGCCAATAAAACCACTGACCTACAGCATGCCAACGCTGAACTTTTAATCATACTGGAACAACGTATTGATATAACCGTTAGCCACATTTACAGAAGTAATCAAGCCACAGTTCTGTCATTTTGGGGCTTCCCGCTTGCGTATCTAGTTTACCAATGACTAGAAATCATGCAATTTGTTTAATTTGTGTTTAATCACACTTGTTTCACTCACTTTTGACAGCTGGTTTTGTGGGGAGATTGTGTGCACTGGACTGACTGCTATTCGACTGGTGGATTGCGATCCAGACAAGCTGTGCAGTGAGTCTTCTTGAGTATCCTTGGAGGATTTGCGCGATGAGGTCACAGACCAGTACGTTTCTTCATCTTCTGATGACTGATAGCGGATTGCGCCCCAAGAAAGTGAGCGCTTACGAATCATTTTATGTACGCACGTGAAAAAACAGGTGACCAGGCGCAACAACAGCTCGTCGTAGACGTTCCACATTGGTCGAGCCCAGACCTGATTTTATAGACCTTGCAGTTACCAGCGCCACTGCAGACATATTTATACACTCGGACATTCAGAGACAGTCTGTTGTTGATCCCCACTGTAACAATACTATTCCAGACACAAAGTTGTGTAGAATAACTGGCAAGTCTGACAAATCTTGACTCAGTCAGATAATTCAGCCTAGGTGTGGATTATCGCCACCCCACAATCGATTTGTCAGTTTATTGCTGTTCAGCTGGTAGACTGGACTGGCGTGTGCTGAGAATTGAGTCCTTTCGTGTCGGTACTTCATTCGAATGGCCTACTTGCGTCCTTCAACCCCTGACGTACGCCTCGGAGCTAGCAACTCAGTTGGTGATTGGACTGCGCTGGTGATAAGCGGACAGGCGGGTGTGTTCAGTTAGTGTCCTCATTTGTACTCTTCGTGTCCTTATCAACTTGGATGTTTGTCCGTTCTAGTGTTGCTTGTCAGGGGGTGAGGTTTATCAGTCAGATGGTAGACAGGAAAAAGCCATTCAGTCACATCGGGTTTGAAACCCATAAGTGAATTCATGCGGAAGTCATCTATAGTGCTTCGAATGGCCATCAAAATGCTCACTATTATTGAATCTGTCATAAAGTACTACTCATTAACATTTTAAACAAAATTTTCGCAGCTGTTAGTCGAACAATTCTGAGAGTCGAATGTTTTCCAGGCTGCACCCTAAAAACATCGACCATTTATGACAGATAAATAAACAGTTATTTGGTTACCGATGAGTAGTAGGGGATTTTGTTTAATAGAGATTGAACATCACCCACAATTGATCGCAGTTGTCGCATTCCCATAGACTTCCTAGTCGACCTCTTTCGAAATGAGCCGGCTGGGAAGTCTATGGAAATGCGACAGCTACGATCAATTGTGGGTGTTATTCAGTCTAGATATTTAGGTGTTAGTTTGGTGGAAAATTCGTAAGAGCATGAAACAGTGAGGCAGACCAACACCCAATTCATCTTTGCTTGTATTCTCCTTATCACGTGCAACCTGTATACCAAAGCACTTCGCAGTTTGTTTTGAAGCGAACTCTACTTTTATAGTGAGTACGTAGTACAGTTTTCTTTTGAATCCATCTGTCTACAGGACAGGGGTTAGAATATAAAGTTTAGCAGTAAATGCCGTATTGATCTGATACCCGATCACTTGTGTTGGCCTGTTTTAGACGATATGGTAACTGAGATCTGACCTTGTGCATTACAAGACTGCTGTTTTATCTTCATGGATTTGAAGGGGAAGTCTAATAACTGCTGACTATTGGAAACGCGACATGGTGACTGTTGATACCAGCAATACAATTTGGGAAGCACTGACAGGCGGCCGCAGCAATTAGATGAGTTTGAAGGCGTGTGCCTGAGTGGTCGGGATAAAGGATCTGCTTTTGTGCGAGAGTAGAGCGAGCGAGCGCTGAGATTAACAACAAACAACCTGGTGTTCACTATTCCTCTCCGGCCGTGTTCGGAGAAGAACAACGACCAACTTTAGAGATGAGAAAACTAGCCGAATTTTCGGTAATTTTGCCCTAGAAATTCATCATCATGAATGGTAGCCGAAGAAACAGTATCTCAACTCAGACTGGACAGTGTTAATACTGAAGAAAATTTTCGGGAATTAGAGTGTGTCTGTGCTACTAGAAGTGTGCATTGATTTTAATGGTAATTCATCCTTGACCAGCAAAAAAACATTTATAACGATATTGTAAGAAATTTTTGCATTTTAGCAAATGCCCATGATCTAGTTGTCCTCCTCCTCCTCATCATAACAGCCATGAGCCTGACTAAAAGGCACTGTGGCTCAGGCCGCCGCTCGCCTTAACAGTGACGTGGAATATCCCAATAGAAAACGGTACTAAGAAGGTTGAAAATTATTAAAAGAAGACTAAGCGAAAGAAATAGAAATTGTATAGCTACAGGTCCGGCATTAACTGCGACACATCGCCATCTCGGATAGTGTCTCTAATCAGCGGTTTGAGTGATCACGATAATCCCAGCCAGGCAGGCGACACCTACCCACTTTGCTCAATGGAGCAGTCAAGGTCTTCATATTTTGTGACCA
>JTDE01005475.1:8293-26157 GCA_014338405.1 Paragonimus skrjabini miyazakii
GTGTCGCAGTCAATGGCGTACCTGTATCCATACCATTTCCGCTTCTTCCTCTTAGTTTTCTCTCAATAATTTTCAATCTTCTTAGTAACCTTTTCTTCTAGGATATTCCACGTCACTGTTGATGTGAACGGCGGCCCGAGCCACAGTACCTTTTGGTCAGGCTCATGGCTGTTATGATGATGATGACCAGCACCGACCAAATCAACAGAAGCTCCTCAAGTTACCCCCTATCTAACAGAAAACGTAAGGACAGTGAACGAGTCACATGTTGTTGGCGTTAAAAAATATGAACGTTCATGTTGCTGATGCTGCCTCAAACAAAAACCAAAGTTGGCCAGTTTTACCCTAACATTATCTGCACCCTTTATTTTGGTTCTACAGCGGCACGTAATTAGAAGGGTTATTATTTAATACTGTTCGTAGCGGTTTTAGATCTTGTTAATCAGTGTTTTCTTTACATCTCTAGGTGGCCTGAGACAGGATTGAGGTGGAGTATACCTGTTTCATTTCATTTGACCCATGTGTGGACGGCAGCATCTGGAGAAAACTCGTGTTACTCTAGTTGCCACCTATAATAGGATCGTCCTTGGTTTTCAGCCAAAATTTTCTCTATGGTGTCAGTGATATTCAACTTTCTAGCTGTTCGGTCTCTTCCCGGATATTTCTGGTTCGTGTAACGTAGTTACCACTACCATGGGAAAACACTGGGATTACGGGTGACGAGAGAAACGGGAAAATATGCAAAGAAACAAGAGTAGAACACGAGAGAGTGATTCACAAGACCAGGGATACCAAACACAAAATCAGAAATGGGGGCAGTATTTGAGCTGTGGAAGAAAAAATCGATTCAAGCAAACTTTTAACACAGACAGAGAATCTGTCGAGACATTCCTATCACACAGGTAGCTCTGGATTTCACAAACGCACAACGAGGAAAGGCCATGTCGACATTGTAATCGAATGTGCTGACGCTCCTCTTTGGAAGCATAATCCCTCAAAGAAATGTCCGTAGAAGTGCTAAACAGAGCTCTACGTGGTCGAAAGATTTGACGTCTGGGAAAATAAGCACTAAGTTACCTTCGTAGTCCTCGAAGCTCAAGCAGGTACATACTAATTTCTGTAAGTCTTTATTCTTAGGATGGCCTTTTTGTGATTTACTCAATCGGCTGACTTAGTAAAGTCAAGGTACGCAACATCCACGGCTGACAGCGTCCAGTGGTCAATAGCCAACAAAATGCCTATTGCACTTGGGCGCAATCTACGAGAGCTGTTTACTTAAAGTTTCCATACTCGCTTATATATCGTGCTGGATGTACATCCTTAATAAGTTCACAATGCATTTATTTCCGCTGGCCGTAATGGTAATCCTTATACGTCCTGATCGAATCGGTGGCTTGTGTGTAACACGTTTAGGGAACACATTATGACGAACTCAGTTATATCAGGAGAATAATTACCCACGGTGCGTGCCGGAATGAGATCGTTTTGCCACTCGCCGTGTTCGCCCGTCTGTCTTTTTTCGTTCATTTTTTGTTCCGTTGTCGACAATGATGGCTGTCTGTGTCCGCGTGACGATTGAAATAATTCTGCGAATTGAGTGCTTGCAGCACACCCCGCTCCTTCCTCAATTTCGCCCGTGTGACCACTTTCGTATGATCCGTCTTGACCTCGTGACCTATATCTGCACAGTGGTACCATAATTGTGATCTACGGTCGGCTCGTCGCACCACGCATTTGCGTTCGTGCTTGTTTTCCTGGCCATCTTTTTATTTTGTCCATTCGTTGTTGGTCTTAAGGAAGAGTACTCGATGTGGTGAACGCTCGGCTGTGAAGTGTGTGGCGCAACCACTGCTGACTGTTTTTGTTCATTGTACTGTGCCCTAAGTTTTTGAGAATATCTCTCATGCCAATTGTTGTGTGCTACCTGACGGAGACGGCGGTAATCTAACGTATGCCCGTTAACTTCTTCGACCTAACCAGGTCAATTTTCCAAATCACACAGTATGATGGATCACACTCATACGTTATTTAACTTTCTCTTAAGTGATAACCCTACATTTGGTGTATACTACAACGTCCCGTTTTCTCTACCATCGGTTGTATTTCTTCAACAAGTTAACTTTGTGGTGCTAAGTAAATTCCTGAAAATATTCGCAGCCCCAAGTTGACCGTTGTTGGATCGGAATCGGCAGGCAGTCTCATGCTTACACGCCCACGCAATCACGCGTCCTCACTTATGCCAGATAAGTCATGCAACAAATTAATCAGTCACGTGTACAACTGCGTACCGATTCGTCAGTGGGCCTCATAACCACTTATACTTCCGACAGGCCACCGTCCAGACCGTATTAACACGTCATTCACATCACTGCTTCTCTACGATCCTGTTAAGATTAGAAATGTTCATCCAAATGTTTAATAACATTGTCGAGGCAGCACAATAATGGTTGCATGAAGTTTGTTTTCATCGTCATCATCATAGACAGCAATACATCAGTGGTTCACAGTGATGCTTAATTGACACAAAACCGCGAAGGAAAAAAAGCAAACCGTGCACAGGAAGGAAGAATAAAAAAGAAAAATACAGGAAGGAACCAAACTACTAAAAATAGCTACGTGTATGTTCAAGCAATCAACATCTAGGTGCCTACACCTTACAAACACACAACCAGGTGAAAGTAAGGCGTCATCAACGGGACAGCTTTCTTACGACTTTCATTGTCTCGCCTCATTAGTCTGTCGTACAGATACCGTCTGTCATTTACTGGTCGACTGCTTACTTGTACTGTTCATGAACCTTGATGTTGATTACCTTAATTTACGCATTCATTTGTTATTGCTGTGCTCTTTTAACTGAACTTTACAGGTATACGATTATTGATGTCTTCGGTTATAAGTTCAGTGATTTGTTATTGACAACTTAGCTTGAATCTTCTGAAAAACCGCTGAATTCGTCTTCTCAAGGCCCTATTTTCTGCATCCACCATGTCTGCTCTCGGAAGCAAGCGAGAGAAATTTGCCTCCATCATTCGCAGGTAGGACCCTTTCCTGCTGTCGATACTCTCTTGGACGCAGAATTGATGGTATGCTAAAAAATGGTGCTCTTGCACACGAAAACCGTCCGGTTTGGTACGATGTTTATAAAGCCTTCCCACCCCGCGTGGAGCCGGAGTACAGTAGACCGGTCCCAGCAAGTAGCGTCCGGGATATATTGTACCTTGAAGACATTGAACGATCGTAAGTGGTTACAAAACATTATAATTGATTCCTTTTCAGCGAAGCTTTTAGAAAGTACCAGAGACTGGGCTTGATTAATCTCTTTAAAGTCACTGACAATCGGTCAACGATTTCCAGGTGCTTACACATCGATCCTGTGTTTTTTCATTACACCATCTAGATTGATATCCAAGTGTAAACAAATAAGAAAGATGAAGCCGGATATTACCGAAGATCAGCTTCTTTCGGCTGTAGAAGAGGAGCTTCAAAAAGATGGCGTTCTTTTAAACAAAAGAAGTTGATTTGTATTGAGTACATTTTTCAATAAACCTTTATTCACAAAGAAACTGTTTTTTTTAATGAAAACTTTACTGTTGTTCATGCGGTGACTTATTCGTATTATGCTTTTTTGTGGTCAATCGTTTGTATCAACACCGACTTGCGACTGACAATTGTAGTGTTTTGATAAGCTTCGGTAATTTCGCTTGCATGTAGGCACGCTTGTGGATAACCCATATAATTGCTTTAAGGTGTGTTGTATTTGGGTAATTCACACTTGTTAGGTGACTATATCTTAAACTTTTGTTTAAAAAGACGTTTGTCATCATATGACGTACTTGGTCACAACTGAAATGCATTCTATCAGGAGTAATCATGGTATGTGCGAATCGAACTCGTAACCGTGGGATCGTGATCAAACGTCGTTATCATGGAACTGTCGTGATATCCTAGGCGAGTACGCAGTGAAGGTGGGGTTCGAACCCTATAGTTAGTTTCAAGTTGAACGTCACCCACAATTGGTCGCAGCTGTCGCATTCCCGTAGACTTTCCAGTCGGCCCCTTTCGAAAGAATCACTAGACTCGGGGTTCGCTCTTGTTAGAGCCCGTCAGTAGTACATATCCTTGCCAGGGCCGGGACTTGAACTCTGGCCACGCTTTCATGAGGCAACCGTGTTGATCACTGCGCCACTGACCTCACATTAGGTTCGACCGAATTATTATATGTGAACGCTCATCCACTTTCGCTTATGAGTAATGGTCAGGTTGCCCAATCGTCTCGGTAGCTTGCGTCATTACAGCCACCTCGCTGTAAATTGTTTCCGTTGCAAAGAACAAAAAGTTTGTTCGTAAAGTCTGAAATCAGTTTTTAATAACATGACAAATAATCCTTTGCTTCAGGTTCACGCTTAAATGCTCCAGATGAATTTGCACAGATTGGGAGTTTGATTTACAATACGCAGATAAAAAGGGTTAAATGTTGTTAGCCGTACGCCAGATAGTGAACATCCCAGGTTTGCCTGGGCTTTCAAGACAATTCAATCGGCTCCTTTATCTGTCTCGCTAGAGATCTGCCCATAACTTATTCTAATGGGCTCAATAGGATATATTGACCATTTACCCTGTAGACTCAAGTCGTAATACTCATGCCTCGTTGCTGCTGTTTTGAATTGGACTTAGTGATATTGGTAGACGTTTTTAAGTTACTGTTTGTATCTTTGATTGACGTTTTTTTGAGAGTAGACGTAGGAACAAATTTTACGGATACTGGCGCTGTTCCTTGAGAATGTACGAGCATTCATTCTTTGGTGACTACGGTTGGGTAACGTGAGAGTTTGCAAATTTTTGAGAGTTCGTTGGATCACAACCCCTACCAACGTGTCCTATTCTAGTGGTAGTCGTAGGAAGGTGGGTTTATTCCATACCAAACACGGTCTCCCATTTGCTGTACTACTGCTCGTGTTTGTTTATTTACCGATTTACCTCAAGTGTGTCCTGACAAGTGCTCAGGGCGTCCGAAATTTGATTTTTGTGGGCATTACCTCTGATGGACTGGGCGAGGTTTCTTTTTAGGGCACTTGTGGAAAATAAAGTTTTTGATTGTTATAAGTTGATCACAATCTTCGCTGTCCGGGTGGCTGGCGTCTAGCTCTTATAGTTGATAAGCAGAGTAGTGCGCAACAATCTCATCGTAAGTAGCCTCTGCTTCGTTAAGGAGTTCCAGTTATGGATGTATCTATTTGAATTTATGTGCGTTCAATCCCCTTCACTGTCGCATGCATCAGGCGTCGTCCCCTTTAAATTTTTCCCATGTTTTGCTCGCACCAACCCCATCATGTGCATCCCATCGAGCTAGTGTTTGACGGCTTTAAAAGCAGCACGTTGTGGTAGGTTATTTCCGTAGTATACTACTCGCCTCTCTGTCTGAGTTCAATAAGTGTGCTACAAATTCGGGATAATTTCTGGTACTGGGAAATTGGTTGTCAGATATATGGCCAATCTTTTTGAGAGCCTTTCGGAACCGTACGCTACGCAGAGTTCTGTGATCAAATTGCCTAGTATGTTTCTGGAGACCGTCCTGGAAGCAGTTGTGAACATAGCATGTGGAACGTCGGTGAAAAGTCCCATTTTGAAGTGAATCAGAGATATGGTGACGTCATTGATGCCACATTTTGACGGCTCACACGCATGCACGACATACATCATGGTGTGCCTTTTATATATGTGACACTGGGTGGTACATTTTGTGGACCTGCTGCGGGTTGAGGGATTCAAGCTATCGATCGCGGTCGATCGATCCTTTCAGGAAGTATGTTCAGAATGAATAGGCTTGATCAGAATACTTATAGTTTTAGTGCCAGCACACAGTCGACCGTATCAATAAACGTTGAATGCGGGAACGTGGTTCGAAAGAAAAGGATGGTTACCAAGCGTAATCAACCGCTCTACTAATGATTACTCTTGGCGGTACTCGGAACATATTAATGCAACTTGAGCTCTTCGTTTAACGCACGAATCTTTTCCTGACTAGTCAGCTGATCCTTCTCAGAAGGTACTGAAATGAAGGTCATGTAAAGTTTGCATTTTCAACAGGTAAACATGGGGTTATATGTTTAGGTTCTTGTGAAAAGTGTGATGATGTTCCAGTTTCCGGTCAGAGAGCGTGCATCGATGTAGTTGACCAATTGCTGCCTTATGCTTATCATAATTTACTTTGTATACTTTCTTGAAAGGTTAAAGAGACAGCGGATTGTGAAGTAAATGATATGGAACAAAATGGTAGATGGTCAAACTTTGTTCGTTTCTCGCGCCATATTCTTTCGGGCGTATGAGCGAGTTTGCCGTTTATCATTCGACCGGATGTGTTTCAGCTTGTTTGGCATTAGTTGATATTTGAAATTACGAGACTGTTTATCGTGTATAAATTTAATTTATCAATACCTTTTCTTTCCGATAACTATCTGTTGTTGAATTCTCAATGAGAACATTGCATGGTGTCTGACTGAACAGTGTTTGTTGATACGAGCAACGTTTACCCAACCGGCACGGATGTTATTGATCGCCCGTCTAATTGTCTAGGTGTTTGCTGAGACTTGTCGGTTACAGAAGTGTGTCAGCATCAGTATTTGATCTTCAGGCTCTAGTTTTGCCTTGCTGGTTAATCCACTGCGTCAGGTCGCTAACCCGGGTCATTTGCTTTCCTGGAGTACGATAAGACAGGAAGGGTTGATTTGATTGCAATACATTCGCGCAGTTCGGTGTCGTTTTTAGTTCAGCCAGGATTGGGTACGTCTGCGGAGGGCGGTGCATCTTTGCTGTGTGATCAGGGCAGGCACAACTCGGTCGCAAACAGGCTGGGCTGACGTGATT
Source organism: Paragonimus skrjabini miyazakii (assembly GCA_014338405.1). Lineage (NCBI taxonomy): Eukaryota > Metazoa > Platyhelminthes > Trematoda > Plagiorchiida > Troglotrematidae > Paragonimus > Paragonimus skrjabini miyazakii. Next base: position 15,158 of record JTDE01005475.1, read on the forward strand.
TTCGTGAGCTGTCGCAGCAGTCAGCAGAGGCTTCTATCAGAGTACCCTTGATCTGCTGTTACGTTGCACACGGTTTCCCTTGAAATAGACGTGGTTCAACGCTGTCCAGTAGCAAGGCCACAAAAGTGAGAACTAACGTATACGACTTTGAAGTTTTCCGACATAGATTTGTAATCTCACCATACATCTAGCAACCAGTATGACAAGGCAAGTGTGCAGGCCTCATTCACAGACTCGTTCGTGGTAAGCTGTCTCTCATCCGAAATCCCGTAAAGCATTTTTCACTCATTCCCTTATTTCTGAACTCCTTGCGTGGTTACGCAGCTCAACCAGTAGAGAGGTTATCGCTTCTGGACATGTTGTTTCTGTTACTACTTTGAGTTTAGCGGAGATCCAGATATTTTGCAGTTGTTTCTTTTAAGTGGGTTATGTTGTAATGGAGGTGGCTGGCAATTTATTGTGTACGATCGATTACGTCAGATTGGGTTGAAGTATTCGGACAGGCCGTTACCTGATTGTACAAACGTAAGTCAATGACTTTGGTGTGCCTTGCTGGTGAACACCGAATATTAGCACGAAGAGAAGTTGAAAACGGTCACGACTTTCGCAGCATCAGTTCAGTGGCAGAACAACTCAGCACGACTCAACTTGCTTTGTTGGCGTCTACACGTTTAGTCAAGCTTCCGACCCAAGAACTTGGCTTAATTCACCTATGCCGATTGTAGGTGATTGCTTATTCTATCCGATTCTCTTTTGATTTCTGTTTAACTTTCAACCACTGAGGAATCAATGCACGTGATCAAACTAATCAAATTTGTCGTCTTGAATGTTTACTGTGGTATTAAACAGTTTAAGGATAATTTCAGTTACACAAGTCATTTATGCAAACCGTGATATTATCGATATCAGTGTTCATTAATGCCAAGGTATAACCGATATAAGTGACGTAAGTGAACCACCGTACTGGGCAAAATAAAGAATTGGTTAATTAGCTTATGCATGTTTTTTGGATTGTGCTACTTAAACCCACAGGTCTGAATTCCCACAGTGTTAACTTGTTTGGATCGAGAATAAGTATATTTGTGGTTTGTTTTTCGCATATTCTCTTCGCAAATATACCATTCTCTCCGTTACATTGTGTATTTTTATCCAATATTGATTTGGTTTTCCGCGAATGCATTACTGTCATATAAAGCAACAAGGTCTAATTACACTGGGGGGGCAAACATGACTTCAGTAACGAGCTTAATGACCGACCACTGCATTACCAGCACAACGGCAGCTATCGGAAGAGAATTTACAAAACGAAATGCTTGGCCTTTCGGGGGGTCAATGTTACCATCTTTCCGATGTTTCGAAATAAAGTCCTACTGCCCTGATAATCCTTCGTTAAAATTGAAGGTTTATTTGGTTCGGACCATTTTTGTTATAAAATCGTAAGCATTGCGCTCAGTGGTCTTAACTACCCGGAAACACTACCGGTTACGTGATTGTTGCCGCCCATCAAGTATGTTTACCCGGTGGACTTCAACCACACATCTGACTATAAGAACGGCAGATGCTGAAAGTAGTAATTACCAACTCGTTTGCAAGTTAATTAATTATTATTATCTCAGACATCATGAAATCAGTAGATCAGTGTGTCTGTTAGGAGCACTTACCCGAAACTGTGCAGAAACTCGTTTTTCCCCATGGTCCCAGATGACATCTTAGGAATTCATTGGATCTGAGGTAGTCGGCACAACTAACATACAGCTGAGTTATTGGCTACGACTTTCAGACTTTGCTGCTCCTGTAGTAGGATGTATGGTTGAAATTCATTGAGTAACCATACGCGATAAGTTGTAACAATTACACAATCGACCTTATGTTTCGGGTGAATTTCGTCTGTAAGACGTGTACTACCTTTGTCACTCTACCTTACAAAGCCATGATATCACCTAGGCTCTTCAGGGAGAAGGAGTATCTGTACAGTTGTCGTAAGTGTTTATGCCATTTGCGTTGATATACGAATTTTATTTAATTTGAGATGAACGGCACAATTGTCTTACAACTGAGTCATTTGCTAGAAAATTATGCTGCTTGTGTACGGTCCCGACGATGTTCGTTTTCAGCTGTCGCACCTCTGGTTACATGAGAAGTGTGGCATTCTCCGGTGTTGAATGCAGATGATTTCCTTCTCGAGATGGTCGAGCAGCGTTGCCATCGGAAACTAGTGTTTGTGGCTGGGCGTTTGAACGTGCCTAATGTGAGCTCACTGAGTTGCTGTTAGGTCATTTTTCCCAGCAGAGGTGTTGCTGATCTCTTAAATCAGCGCATGACTGGTACTTAGTGTGAAGGTGAACCATCCGAACAGTTTGTCCAATTCGAATACTTATTTTATAGTGGTGAGGTTCATTACTTACAAATCAATCATGCAGTTGTTTTCCTCACAGTTGAAACTCCGAACCTCGTCGGTGTGTAGTGGGTGGTTTTATTCGAATCTTAGGGATTGCCACTGAATTCTTGCCTTACTTTTCAGCAGCACTAATATGTAGCATAGCCTGGATCGAAACGGAAGGCACTCGCGCTGAAGTTGATAGAATTCCCTCGCGTTCAGACGACAAGACGTTATGAGCAACAGTCGAAAGCTTGTTCTGCGTGCAACAGTTTAACCAAGTAACTAGTTCTACATGACCACAATGGATGATGAGAACTTCTATTCCTGCGGAAGTGTGCACAGTTGTGATGTATGTTCATGATGTGTGTTCATCTTGTAATATGTGTCCCACAGTAAACAACTTTATTGGTCATGTATGTTTTACGGTCACACCGATACTCACTGCGTCGTGGCTTAAGCATGACTGTTTTTTCTCAGTTTATGAATCTCTCCACTCCCACATCATATTCTCTCAAGTTGGATTCGTTAGACAGGAATGGCAGACCCGGGATGATAAACCACTTTGCAGTTGCAATTTCACAACCTCGTGTAACTTCGTGAATGTTGGTAGCTTATTTCACCCCATTACTGATTCGTAGTTAGTTAAGTCATATAGACAGTATCTCCTCTTTATGAGACATGATAATCTGGTGGTCGTCCTCCACTATTATACCTTGTTTTCATTAGGTTAGGTTGCAAACCAGTAAGCATTCACTGTGTCGTATGTGTTGCTGATGAGATCCCACAAGATGAAAAATGTCGTCCACCATTTCGCCGATAGTTATTGAACTAATTGACTATAAAATGTGAAGGATGACCCTCAGGACATGGTTCTTGCTAGTAAACGTCGTATCGGTGAACTCTAATGAAAGCAAAACCTGAACTTGCCGTTTCCCACTCGAAAATGAGAATAATATGATTTACTGGGTATGTTTTTCAGGCAAACGTCTACGGCCGTTTTCCTTTTGAATCCACCGTGGAGAAACGACCAGAACAAGTTTCGAAGTGGCAGCTTTAGTCGTGTGAGTTTAGCTTTTATCTACTCACGGGTGAGTAGTAGGGGATTTTAGTTTTCATACAGATTGAGCATCACCCACAGTTGGTTGCAGCTGTCGCATTACCATAGACTTTCCCTTTCGAAAAGAAGTACTGGACTCGAGTTTCGTTCTTGTTAGAGCTCGTCTGTAATGCATATCCTTGCCACGGTCGGGACTAGAACTCCGGCCACGCTTTTCATGAGGCAGCCGTGTTTATCACTGCGCCATTGACATCGCTGGAATTAACAGATAGTAATTGTGTCTCCTCTCGAGGCGATCCGGCAACTTGATCGTTACTCATAAGCGAAAGTGGTTGAGCGTTCACATATGATAATTCGGCCGTGTCTAATGTGAGGTCGATGGCACAGTGGTAAACACGGCTACCTCAGGAAAGCGTGGCCAGATTTCTAGTCCCGGCAATGGCAAGGATATGCACTACTGACGGGCTCTAGCAAGAACGGAACTCGAGTCTTGTACTTCTTATCTGCTCGTTCTAAACATTCTCGGCAGTTAAAAAGCGAAATCTGTAGCGAAGTATCGTTGGTTTGGGTGAGTGCATTTCGAACTGATTTACCAGTGGCTGCTAGAAACCGCAGATTGTGATATAACTTCGCTGCACACATTCACCAATAGTATGCGCATAATTTGCCGCTCTTAGCTACATCAATGGCGAAACAATTGGCAGAGTGCTTCTCTGCATTCAGCTCACACGCATAAGATATACATAGGAAAATGTATCATGTCTCAATCGGCGCGAACCAAACTTGAAAAGTATGTGGATCCTGCACTTTTTTGAATATTGATCGTTCTTCGAGTAACCCGGTGTTATGCCATCCAACACGTTCTTTACCACGTCATCTCATTGGACGCTATATCTCTGCACACGGCTACGCAACAAAGTAACTAGTCACGAATTCGCCCTGAAAGTCTGTTTTTGTTCTCGCCAATAATACTACCTTGTTGGTCCACTTTTTGTCAAGTTAGGGATTCAGTATTTTAAGATGACCTGGATGTTTGTACAAAGCTGTTCCAGTTGGTTGGGGCATTATCGCTCGGTAATGTTGGTGAAACATTTCGGATTAAACGTTCTCGTAAGAGGTTTTTGTATTGTAAATAGTCGACGTTTTTTGGTCACAAAGATCCAATTCATTTCGACCAAACAACAACCTATAAATGGATCGAATCACCGTTATCTTGCTGTGTTAAAACGTTCATGCTGTTGTTGAATTGTTCAACCTACAATTTCCGTGCACGTAATTTTCCACTGTCTTCCAAGATGCGATCATAATTCATCACTCCATCTTACACACTTTAACCGGTCAAATATTTTCGTCCTAGTTAGAAAAATGTAGTTATGCTGAGTGATCCATTCAATGCTACCACAATTCATCAAAGATCATGGCAACAACGTAAATATTAATTAAAGACAAGTTTATTTACCCCGAGTGAGTGGATGTTCAGCCTGCACACACTTCAAGTGTAAGAATATTATTTCATACTAGCTGAGACCTACAAACGATTCTGCCGATTTCAAAATTGAACACCACCCACATTTAGTCGCAACCTTCGCATTCAGATAAGCCTTCCGGCTAGCCCACTGTTAATTCTCCTTTCGAAATGATCGAGCAGGCCGAACATTATTCAGACAAAGTTGTGGTTGGGCGTTTAGATTTGATTATTTGACCATGCCCATTGTGAGGCGTTGTGATTAACACGCTAGTTTCACAAGCACGAGGGTCAGAATGCAAACTCCGATCTGGACAAGGATATGCACTACTGATGAGCTCTAATAAGAGTGAAACTCGAGTCTAGTGGTTGCTTTCGAAGTGTGCTAGCCGAAAGGTTTACCTGAATGCGAAAGCTGCGACCAAGCATGGGTGGTGTTCAATTTTGAAATAACCTTAATCCCCGAACCTTCACTACGGATTCTGCCTATGTTTTAAACGATGTAGTGTAAATCTGTTTAGAGCGTGGGTAACGCTAACAGTTTGATTCACTGTAACAGTTAATTGTTTCCGAGCACATCATTGACTGCCAGCTGCTAATAAATTGTCTCTCAAAATATCTGCTTCATGCTCTTTATCCGTGAACACATTGAAATGAGGAACACGACATTTTAGAGTTTTAAGGTGTCACTCAGCCGCCGCGATGTTTTCCTTCGACTCTCGTGCCAAAGTGACCGCTTGTTTTAGCCAGTTATACTGTTGTTCTAACCCAACATAAAAATGCTGGTCAGGCTGGGTGAACGCAGTCCACAATTACATCCACTCCTTGTATGCTATCGAACTTGGTGCTTTACGCTTTTGATTTTCCTCTTTCGTTTTATATACGCCGATTTTATTTCCTCAGGCCGCGTAGTTATGCTAAGATGGGTGAATCCTCTGTACGATAATGTTGTTACTGACTAGCTAAACTGTATCGATCTGAAACGGTTTGTTGTGTGAAATTTCCATTCGACGATGAACTTTCATACAGTTCCATATTCGAGTCCTGGCCAACTTAGTTTTGAACTGCCCACCTCTGACCTAGTATGTTTCTGTGCATAATCCTTGTGGTGTAATTTTTGAAAATCGGCTGCTCATCACGTGTGATAGGTTTAAACTTTTCTTGGCAATCGATCATGCTTTGGTAACAATTGTACCGTTCGTTTGTATCCACTACTATGTTACTTCTTTTCCGGATTTCTACAGTCCATTTAGAAATGCACCGGTTCATCCAGGAGCTCTGGACTACTAAACTTTGACGACTATGCCGACTGGAAAACACACGGTCGCAAGTTCGTGCCTCAGTCGTCACGATTGCTGTTGCCTAAGTTTGGGTGACCCCTTTGTTATCCAGTCATCTTGTAACGCCTGATGTGGCGTCCATCCAAGCACTTTTATTAAAGTGGCTTGACTGAAAGCCGATTGGATGATCCTACGTCTTTTTCATCCAGATAAAACTTCGGGACATCCAGCTTTGTTTGTTCTCTTGCTTGAGGTGGCGCTCTGCAGGAATCGATAAACTACTTTTACTCTCGTTTAACAGTAGTTTATATGTTTGTATACATTGCTTGTTCGCGAAAGCTTTTCTTTAGGCAGCTCGGTCAGTTTGTTATTTACGGCCTGATGGGAGGCATGAAGTGTCAGATTTATGTCCCTTGATGTTATATATCACACACAAATCTTACTCCTTAAGCCAAAAGCTTGCGAATACAGCTTGCTAACAGTCAGTTGCGTCACTTCGCAGAATGAGTGAATTTCGAGACTATCGAAAAAACACTTGATCTGTAAATGCCGTTTACACGCAGTCTATACCTGATGTGTCCGTATAGTTTCGTAGCGGTCATTGTTGGTACAGCGCTGATTGATGCACTGACAAGGCCGAGGGATATTTAGATGTCCTGATGACCCTAGATCGCCGAATGTATAGTTCGTACCTGTGTACACGTTTAGACAAAGCTTTAAATATTGCTCCACCGTGCGTTGTTAAGAGGTCGGCTGGTGAGTATGTGTCTATCTACGCCGTTTGCTGTACACTACAGTATGTCGCCTACAGTGACGTGCTTTTGTCCGCAAGGTCGTTAATCGCTCACTGTAAATCCGCTGATTTGTTTGGCCATTAGTTTATTTTCTTTACTTTTACCTACTGATTATCTGTTCTTCATTTATCCCCGTAATTTTATCTCTGAAAGATCTAGTAGTTCCGACTGAAAAAAGCTTATGGAAAAGTGAAGTGCAAACGGATTGTGCCAATTATATCTTGCCCATTATCCGTACACATATCACCTGTTTCAACAAATGCTGTCTTTACGTTTATAGAACTGTTTGGCTAGTCATATCTTTGATTGCGTTAGCCCTGGATTCATGTTCAAAGCCTCACTTATTCAGCCATTTCACCGACTGCGGGATGATAATATGAGTTCCGCTTGCGATGTCCACTTCATGGCCGTATGTATTTGAACAGCAAACGGTTATCACTCCAAACTTCCCCATTACTGAGATTTTGCACTGTTAACCAGCGATTATTTATACTTTTGTACCAGTGAGTCATTCCAGCTGCAAACCAGCGCCGTCAGTGCTTTTTCGCTTATTGAGGTATTACTTTTTCATCACCAGGAGATTGTTTTTCTTGGTACCGGTTCCGGTTACCCGTCGCCCCATCGTGGAGCTTCTGGCCTGATTTTACGTGATCTACAGTGCGGTGATCAATGGCTGTTTGACTGTGGCGAAGGGACACAGATTCAAGCTCAAAGATCCCCCTACGTGCACCTTGGACGTGTATCACATATTTTTATTTCACACCTTCACGGGGATCACATGTACGGTCTACCGGGTCTTTTGTGCACAATCGATCAGAAGGGAACAGCCGGGGATATTGTATTGGAGACAACAGCGGAATCGAATGCCGAGGCATCTGTCAACATCTACGGCCCACAAGGTTTGCGAAGATTTATCCGCCTAGCCCTCGCACTTTCAAGGTAAAATTGATCGCAATTTACACAGTTTCCCTTTTGAAGATTCTGCCTCGATCGACTCATACCAGTGCTTTCTTCTCATTTGAGAAATGACGGTTATATCGTAAGTAGTTCTGGGATGAAGAACCCATTTTCCCTAAGTGGGACTGAAGTGCATCATCATCATTGGTTAATGGTCACTGTTGTCTTCCATAAGCTGCTTTCGGCGCGTGCTGGACGAACCGACCAAGCACAAACCGGAGATAAATCTGGCTATGTCCACGCCGACGACACTTCTACTTCACATCACTTAGCTTAACACTGGTATACCTACAGGCAGCCGATACGCGTTGCCTTTTCAAGCATTCGAAGGGGTTTAATCCAAGTTGGTAGTGCAGCTGTCTGGAATTGTTTGACGTGAAAACGAATGTTAAAGAGAAGGACATATATTCCGTGAACTTCGCAACCGCCGGTCCGATTGAACTGTTACTGTAGCAAAAAGCTGTTCAATAAAGCACGATTTTTATTGTCCACCTCACACGTTCCCACGTCACACGAGCGCTCGCGTCTGTGAATCTGAATTCCATTCCCGAACGCAGCGGCGGTTTATGATTGCACCTGCCCTCTCATCACATACTGATGTTATGCTAACGAGGTGCATCCGGTTTGCAGAAGTTAACCATATTTCAGCCATCTTTAAGAAGGTCCCACCTGCAACACCACTGTCATCTGTGTTACAACTTCTAAGACAAACAAAACTTTTGACCAAATGCATGCCGTTGTCTCTCAGATTGTGTACACTTGGACAATGCAAAATACGCGCCATATCGCAAAGCCTCAAGCACCTAGCGATCGTGTGAAAATAGTTGAAACTCGCGTGTATTTGTTTACTAGTCCTCTCGAAGTTGATGTTGGTGGTTGTCTTCAGTCGATGTGCTTTTTCGCACCTTCGTATTGTTCTTTCCGTTGGCTTTTACGTTGGTTGGTTAGTCGTTTGTTAACCGAGTTTGTGTGGTTGTGCCGGATTCCACGACTTGCCTGATGAAATCAGTAAAGTTTCGTGTAACCTCTGCCGGTCATAGGGAGGGCTAGGAATTTTGTTACGTCGTCACAACCATCCGGCTTCTCTTTCGATGTTTTTATACGTCGCCGCATTCCTCTTCCCCTTGGTTCCTACTAGGTTCAGTTATTTGTTTATTTGTTCGCTCTTGAAATGTCTTCTCGTCTCATTCTGATTTAGACACAACGTTCGTTGGTCATTGACTATATGTGGAACGCAGCTGCTGAGTGTGATCAGGTTGTGTGGATGTGGCTAGGTATATCATATTAGCAGTTTTTCGTCTCAATTTTTATTCTTCCCGAACGAATCGTCTCACTTCGTTCATTTTTTTACACTACTGTTCCCATGGGTTACATTTTTTTTCGTCAGAACTCACATGAAATACACGTACGCCGTACACGAGTTAATTTTGCGCGATGCGCATCGTCCGGTTGGTTGGACTGAGTGGACCGCTCTGGAGGCCGATCCGATTCACGATCCACCGTTGCACTGTGAACGATCTGGTCGAGATATTCACGCTGCTGCCGATGGTATGTATTTGTGTATCATTGTGCTTGTCTTCAAATGACAGTCAGCTTTGAGAGTGTTTGTATGTCATGTTTGCCTGTAAAATGGTGAACCGTATGGCCTGTTTCTTTCGAATTCTCATGAGCAAGTTGGTTGCAAATTCTGAGGGCTACACAGTTCAGATTAATTACAAGTCAGACATTGCTGAAGTAGATTTTTATTGCTGAATTTATCATCCGCCTTGTTCTCCATCTACTGATAGATTTTCTTTTCAATACAGTGTATTTCGTACTATGCCATATCTTTCCTGGTAACTAGATTCTTGTCTTCGGACTGACTTCAGCCTATTTACGTTGGTCAGTCTTCTCAAGTTGATAACAGACTATCTGAATGTGTGCATTGGTTGGTCTGGCTATTATGTTATATGCCGACAAATTAGCAGAGTTACATCAAGATAGTAAAAGCTGTCCATCAAAGGTGACGGGTACACAGGTATTCGTGACTACCTCACTGGGAACAAACGTAACGGAGTTTATCAACAAATGGATTACGATTGCTTCAACGGTGGTCAGCAAACAGTATTTGACGTGCTTGGAACGAACTCCAAAAGTTTAGTAGCTCAATCGAAAACATACGCCTATTTCGAGAAGTGACTGGTTTCGGTCTACTATTCCGATGCACCTGTACCACTGTTTTGTATGCTTAACGTAATGTATGATAATCCGATCGTATCTACTGCAAGATCAGTGGTGCAGTAGTGAACACGTTCACCGCACCAGAACTGATTGTCGCATAGGTGTGCACTGCTGACAATTTGCAATAGTATTTGACTGTAGTGCTTCTTTTCAAAGGGGCTGGATGAAGTAGCTGTTTTGATTTGAAAGCTGCCATCAGATTTGAGTGGTATTCAAGCTCTATTTACCAAATCCTTGGGAACCTATTATGTAGCTCTGTGAGCTCAGAAAACTCGACCGTATGCGCTTCACTTCTGCCTGAAAGAAGTCAATACATTTGTGATCGAAACTAGATAATTGTGTAAACTACTTCTCAGCAAAACGCTAGTGCGCTTGAAATACCATTTGTCAACTGATTGGACTTCCGGAGCTTCTTCCCCGCAATATTGTTTCGTTCCAGATGGAGCGGCCTTACTGCGTGCGTCTACCATGATTCTACCGATAATATTTAACATTTGTCATCGTACTTCTGTTGTGACCGCAAAAGACGCTTGGCCTTAACAATTCGTTTGTTGCACGAACTCCCGTACAGGTCATGCTAATCATGGGACCATCATCACGTACACTCATTTGCACGGCTGACGTGCATTCATACACATAGGGTAGCAGTAAGTTGTCATTCGTCCTGGTGGCACTTCTCCCATCGCGCGGACACACTATTCCGATAGTCTCTACTGGTCCGTCGATTTCTTGGCGTTGCGGCTGGCTCTTTTCTTCTTGAAGTCGCTGATGACTAGCGTACTATTCACAACGAAGCTGCCTGTTATAAAACACTTCTGCGTCATTCGTTTTCATTCCTGAATAAAAC
>JTDE01005475.1:36157-62940 GCA_014338405.1 Paragonimus skrjabini miyazakii
AATTGCCTTTCGGCTCACGAACATAATAAGGCTGCTGATCCAGATGATCTCGTGCCTGCATTTTTTAAAGAAGGTGAACAGGTGTTAGTAGAGGCCTTGGCTCAGTTATTTCAACTTGTGTGGATGATGGAGACCAACCCTCCGTGCTGGAGTCACTCCATACTAGTTCCCATATTTAAAAAAGGAGCCCGGGGCTCTTGTGAAAACCATTGGGGGATTAGTTTGACCTCAATCATTTCAAAGGTTTTTGTATCCATTATACTTCGTCGACTGACTGCAGTTCGTGAAGCAAACATTAGAGAAGAACAGGTATGGTTTCTTCCCAGGCGAGGTTGTAAAGAATACATTTTTACCCTCCGTCAAATTCTGGAACAGCGTCATTTGTACCGGCGGCCAGCAATCGGAGTACTTCTCGACTATAAAGGTGCGTTCGATTCGGTAGATCGATCTACACTTTAAGTCACTTAAACGCAGAGGTGCACCGACTAAGTATGTGAATATACTATCGGCGCTTTACTCCCATACTTCAGTTCAGGTTACAGATTACGGTGAACTGTCTGATAGTTTCAACACCACGAGCAGCATACGTCAAGGCTGTCTATTTTCACCACGTTTGTTCAATTTCGTCATAGACGAAATAATGGAGGACTGTCTCCGGCACTCACAAGATGCCAGTGTGGACCTCCTACCTGGTGGAAAACTGACTGATGTTCATTATGCTGACGACAATGTTTTGATGTTCGACAACTGTCAAGCAGTACAAACAACGCTTGACAGTAGTTCGCGTTCTGTTAAGTACTTCGGAATACGTTTTGCAGCCTCGAAATGCAAAGTGCTTCTGCAAAATTGCTGCGGTTACGTAGACTTAATGTTAGATAATGAAACCATTGGGGTTGTTGACCGGTTTGTATACCTGGGAAGCTGCATCAGCGGGAGCGGCGGAGGTGCAGGGAATGAAATAGAGGTGCGTATTCCCAAGACTAGGGCTGTGTTCGATAATCTGAGGCACTTATGGCGACAGAAAGATATTTCTCTGAAGCTTAAGGGTCGCGCATATCAGACAACAGTGAGGGCTGTATTACTTTACGGCACCGAAACCTGGCCGCTCATGGTAGAGGACGTGAATCATCTTCAGGTATTCGACCACCGATGTCTGCGTTTAATCGCTCGTATCGGGTGCCACGAGTGAGTAAGCAACGAGGAGGTTAGGAAGCAGGTGTTTGGCGCTGATTGTCAAACGAGTTCTTTCGTTCAATCCTTACACTTGCACAGATTTAGATAGTTAAGGATGCCAGCTAGTCGTCTGCCACACCGAGCACTGTTTGCCGACACTGCGGTGGATTAGCGTAAGGTGCGAGGTGAACAGATGATGATGATGATGATGACCTGGCGTAGACAAATGAAATCGTTCACGAGGGGATTGGTTACTGTAAATCGGGTTGGTCTCCTGGGCTGGAACCCTCGCGACTCGCAGAATCAGTGGCTTGAGACGTTAGGTGAGATGGCGGCTAACCTAACTCAGTGACGTGAATGTTGTCGTTGTTTTGCCGAGTTGTCCGTGAAGTAAGTGCACTTATGACACAAGGCAGTGAAAGCAGTAAGGAAGCTGTCTTGCTGATGACGCGTTAGTTTCACTTACAGCTCGGTTGTTTGTTTTCAAGGTGTAGGCGCCTTGACGTTGCATGTTTGAATACACACGCAGCTATTTCCAGTAGTTAGGTCCATTCCCATCCCCTTTTATTACTCGCTTCTCATGCAGGTTTTTTTTTTCTTTTTTCCTTCCTGGTTGTGTGGCAGTTAGGCATCAGTGTGAACCATTACTTCATTGTTGTATTTTATTATGATGATGTTCTCATTGTGCGCTTGCAACACAGGTTAGGCTGTCGGTTCACGCGTCCTGTTGCTATTGCTTGTTCCGTTGTCACGTGAATTTGAAGGTTCTATGTTCATGACTAAAAGGAGCAAACGATACCTCAGTATCCCGCGACATCTAGCTTTGTTTCGCATGACTGTTTCTGCCACGATGTCTTCATTTTTAGCTTCAGTCAACTCACGAGCCACGCAGCGTTTGTATATCCTGTTTATCACATTAGCGTGTGCATAAATTCTCGTTTTACTGTCGTCACGTTTGAAATCCTTTCTTATGCAGCAGCAAAAGATACCTCTGTGTCGGAAACGGCAAACAAGCCAATACGCAAGGAGAAACCCAGCGTGAAAATCCTACTTGACCAGGCCAAGAGCGTTGGATTTGATGGTGATGTGATCCTGGCTGAGGACTTGGTCTTAATTCGCATTCCTCCCGTTCCAAAAACCTGACTGTCTGCATGCACAGTTGCTATCAACTGATGAGAAAAGATCAGCTTGTAACTCGTCATTGCACATGTTCACCTCAGGGATTGTTTCTTGCGTGTATTTTTGTAATGAGAACGCTGTGTCCGTTGTATCAGAAATCTAGCTTGTTGGTCCAGAATACGCTCCAAACTTGGTTATCTGTGGTTCCTTCATTTGAACACAAAGAGAGAGTGAACAATTTTTCCGCAATTTTACTCAATCACAATCTGTCACACTTCTTGTGAAACGAAGTTTCGCGATTCGCAGCCATTCAGTTGCAAACAGTTTGCTTCCAAAACACAGTCATAATCGGTTTGCGAGTTCCATACACACAACTACCTATGTCTGACTATTCAGTGGGCAGCACATTCACCATACTGGACACTAGACGTTTTTAACTATGACGGGGATGGGCGCAAAATCCATCTAAACGCAAAAGCTGTATTCCGTGGTGGATTGCGCTCAGTTTGTATGAAACAGATCCTAGATTACTGATTAGTAGATACATATCACCGTTTTCTACCTCAACTATTATTTTCAACCGAAGAGCATGGGAACCACACATTTAAAAGTATGGTTTATTCGAAGGTTGGTGAATACTCGGGAGCTATACTCTCAAAATATGGCGATTCGGACTGATTCCCACACGAACATCAAAACCGGACGGCGAAGGCTGTGGGGTTTCGTCCCGTATCCACAAGCACCTCCAATTCTAATCGAATCAGACACGTGATTCACAGCCGGTTGCTGTGGGTTTTAAGGTTTCAGTGAGAGGTAAAATTACTGTCAGAAAAGGGGGCATGTGCTTAGCACACGTTATCCAATCTTACCAACTAACGCCGCAAATACATACCAACAATGTGACGCATAGTACGGTTGGCAAACGTACTCTGAGAATACCACGGGCGGAATGCGCTGACGTTCTGTAATCGTATAGTAATACCGTATGCACATAAGTAAGTTATACACCTGATTCCTTATCAACGAACGTAAGCCATGCCGCAACCGTGGGGAGGCAACCAGATACAACGATGCGCGCAAATATCTCTCGTGGCAGATTTAAGCAGGAACCACCGCCATCATAACGGTAGGCGATTTTTACAACTGTGCGCCGAGCATAGGCTAATTTTAGCCAACTGTAATTTTAGTCATGCGCGTCAGTGATATGCTTGATGCTCTACTTCTCCGAATCGGATCTGGTCTCAGATAGACTGCATAGCTGTGAGCTATAAGTGACGTGGTTCCATTCAGGACTGTCGTCCTTATTAGGTTCAGACCATGTGTTGGTACGTTACCGTTTTGTTGCTAATATTTATGATCAGAACCCTATTGATCACAACGACTAACTGTTGAGTAACTGTCCAGGACGTCGGTAGTGCACAAGTGCCCAACTCGCCTAGAATACAAGTTTAGTAGTTCTAGTCCCAAAGATCCCAACAGTTGCCAGGTCCAAATCCCGCAACTCGTGTCATGATAATTCGTGGAGTAAACAAACATTGAATCTCATTGGAGTTCCATGTCGGGTCATACTGCGAGTTTAGCAGGAATGTCCGCAGAAATCTGAGGCGTAGACCGATCGTTAGGCCTGGCTAACAGAAAAAGTTCAGGAAATGACAATCGCCTTTTTTCCAAAAAATACTAGTAGACACTTCAAACCTTTGTTTCAAAGTATCCGTCTGTCAGTGAAACCATCAGAGATGTAGACGACACATTATTCTGGAAAGTAGTGTTCTGTACGGTAGTTTTAGAACCATTTACCAATTTCGGCCGTCAAACGCGACAAAGTCGCTGGCCCAGATGACTTACATTGGTACATGCCTCGACTCACTTGTTTCGGTTTGCGTGAACAACTGAGAACACCGTTGGGATCACTGTAAACTAGCCCCTATGTTCGAGAAAGGAATTGAAATCGCCTGCGAAACTTATAAAAGAATTGGCTTAACTCTAGTTATAATTAGGGTTCTAGCATCTATTACATTTAATCCAATCACTGTAACTCGGGAGACAGATATTAGGAGAGGGTATGCATGGTTTCGTCCCGGATGCTGTTTGAAAATTTTCAAACAGCGCAGACACTGTCAAAATCTTCGTCGCACTCCACTAAATACTACGGAGTACGCTTTACAGTCTCAATGTGAAAAAACATCTCTGCGGGACTACTATGGTTACGTGTTAGCTATTCTACTTATGGACATTGTTGACCGGTTTGTGTGTTTAGAACGTTGCGTCAGCAGCTGTGGTTGTACAGGGAATTAAACATAAGCTCGTGTACCAAAAACTAGAGCAGTATAAGCTTCTCTTAAGCGTTTCTGGCGACAGAAGGATATCTCTTTAAAAGTCAACGGTCGCACATATAGGGCGAGTGTGAGGGCAAATACGAAACGTGGCCGCTCAGGGTAGAAGAGTTGAACTGTCTTCAGGTATTTAACTATCCATGTCTGCGTTCGGTCGCTCGCACCGGGTGACACTGACAGATAAAAAACGAAGAGGTTGGTAAACGGATATTTGGTAGAGTGCCAGGCGAGTTTCTTTGTTCAATCTCTAGGTATGCAGATATTGAAATGGTTAAGCTATGTATTAAGGATGCCAGCTAATGGTTTGCCAAACTGAGCGCTCTTGGATGATGCTTCCGTTAAGTGACGTAGGGTGCGGGGTAGTCAGCTGATGACCTGACGTGGAGAAACGAAGTCAGCCACCAAGGAGTTAGCCACAGTGGGTCGGATTCGTATTCCCAGCTAGGTCGATCGTGATGCACAGAGTCGGTGGCTGAAGATTTTCGGTGAGATGTCAGCTAACCGGGCTGAGTGGCATGAATGTTGCTGTTGTTCGTCCGAGTTGTCTGTGAAGTGCACATAGTGACGCGGGGCGGTGAACGCCGTAATGAATGTGTCTTTGTCATGAGGCCTTACTTTCATTTGAAGCTCGGATGTTTGTTTGCAAGGCTTGGAATTTTTATATCCAGCATTTGAGTAGAGACATAGTAGTTTTTGTTGATAGTCTTCTTCCTTCCTTTTCTTTTTATGCCTTGACCGACGCTTGCTCTTTTTTCATGGTTATATGGGAGTTAAGCATCAGCGAGATTAACTGGTGTGTTGATCTTTTACGATGGCGATGACGACCCCCATCACCGTTGCCAGCCGTGATGCCACGCCCCAGTTGAACAATGTTTTGAAAATAACCAAACTGTGTCCATCCACAATGTAGCAGTTTTGGTGATTCGCTCTGTACTTGGATGTCACAAGAACAATGCATTATTGTTATGCCTCAGTTGCCACAAAGGTTAACGCTAAGGCACTCGTACAATACCATTAGGCGAAAAAATATAGTCACAATAATCGAAACGTACGATTCTGTTTCGCTACAACTGGTGAGGTTACCCAGAACTTCGCGCAAGACGACACCGGTTGACAGCTTTGAGAATGCGTACGCGCGAAGCGAAGAGTTGGCAAATGTCGATCGCGGTTGGAACGAACAGTGGCACTCGGACAGACATGTCTGTTACGGCAGAAAGGTTACCCGGACAAGTTCAGGAAACCGGGACATTAGGTAGAAGAAATACGTCACACTGCAGTCTGAGAACGTGTGCACAACCAAACAGAGGTTTATGAGGCACGACCAATTGCCCAACGTTTGGTCACGTTGATGCACGCAACTTGAACTAAATTCGTCTCAAATAGAAGACAACACTGTACAGTACCTTGGTCTTTTATTTTTTTTAACAAAATTCGAGGATTATCACAGCTTACAAGGGTAGTGAGTCGGAAGTTTCCGCTTAAAACAGTAAACCCGAAAGGTAATGGAGCATAAGACACTTTACCACAGAAAGCGAATCCGGCGCAAGGATAATGAAACTGGCCCACTGCAAAAGCCCACATTAAATTGTAGATGGACATGTGTTAGGCTGGTATGTTAGTTAGATCAAAGCGTCTTTCTGAAACTATTTCCACGAAGCACACGAACAATCGCACAGCAAAAATAAAAAGCAGCACGGAAAAAAAATAGCCTAACAAGTCCACTGATATGCAAGGCTTGTTGTACGGTTCTGCGCTGACTCGACACGTGGGGTTTGACAGATTTCGCCCCACGTTGAACAATGCACTTCTGCAGATAATACATTACGATCGAAATCACCGCTTGCAAAAAGTTGCCAATCCCACCATCCACTACCTCAGTAAACGGATACCCTATTAGAAAGCAGGTATACCGGTGCAAGCTGACAAACACCAGCTCGGCTTTAGCTGAAAGACTTTTGGTCTCGTCTGAAATTTCAGCAAAAAACGAATACGCGAACCTGTCGACTATCACCAGTTCAACAACGGGAATGGATGTAGTCCACCATAACCTTGCACTAACCTACGCTCTGTAAACGAACAGATTATATAAAATATGAAATGAAACCACATACTGAGGAGCGTGCATTGAACGGTCTATTAAGCGTCACAGATGAAAGTAACGTAATTCACGTATCTTTCTGTAGCCCCGGTGGCCATGACCCCGCGGTCGAATGGCTAAGTGTTTGGACTACCATCTGCCACTCATTCACGGTTCGTGGGTTCTATTCTTCGGTGTGCGTAGTGTTAATGAGACCCAGCTAAGTCGTAACAGCTGTCCACCACTTCGCTGGTGGTCACTGGAACCAACCGTTTGACAGTAATGCCGCTTGTATAATCTAAACCCAGAAACTAGGAGCACCCTCATATTTGCACAAAGGCAGTGTTGTGGCCGTACTGCACATACCAGCAAATGGCCCGTGATTTAAATACGTCGAGTGCTTATCTCAGTTGGGAAAATTGAGACGTTATAAGATGAACCTTGATTTCTGCTCAAGATCACACGCCATATAGTTGTGCCATAAACATTTGACAAGGCTATAAGGCGACCTTAATGTTAGATCGCATAATTCACAGTAGAATCGGCAGACCAGCCGAGGTACTGTACTAAACATGAGAACAAAAGTAAACGCGCGATCCAGAACTGGAGTGCGTATGGATCGTCGTGACGTAAGACTGATCATGGTCAGTATGCGCGCAGACACACGGATGCGTCAAAGTAAAACATTGGCCAGCGTACTACATGCCGGACAAGAAAAAATTATTCTTACCTAGACACAACAGTCACCAATCATAATCGCACTTGCTGACTACGTAGGATCCAGTGAGAGAATATGCGGAATATAATCGTTGATAGAAAGGCAAGTAATCAGCAACATGGACGCACGTCATATGGGTTAGACCAGTTCACAAAGCCTCAAAATTTGTAGAAGAGACTAACGATATTGGCAGGGCTAAAATAATCTGTAGTTAGAATAGAGAAAAATAAGAATGAAACGTTAATTTGTGATACAAGACAAATGGAGATGCAAGAAAGATATCCTTCAAGACGTCGAACAGCTGGAATTCCCGTGAACAATTACGACAGTGAAGGTTCACATGTAGAAAACAGTGGACTTTTCAAAAACGTCTGAACCGGAGTGTTAGGGCGCCCCACCATGTGACCGGCCCAAGGGCTCCTCCGTCGTGAGAGCGAAGGAAAAAATCATTCGACTCAGTCCGAACTAGCAGAACTGTTCAAAATCGGTTGAGACTTTTTTATACCGCTATACACATGTGTGGTCCTAACTGTTTCTCATGTTGGGGTGGGGATGTGTGTTCATGACGTGCCCTATAAATAACTTGTACTTGTCGTCCTACCCCGCACACGTTTGGTGGCGGAACGAAGCTTCTTATTTTGAACGCGTCTTTTGGCTTGCCTTGGGAGCGATTACGGGAACAGTCGCGGTACTATTCGGGACCGAGATTTTCGTGTGAATTATTACCGGGACGAGAATCCGATTTTATCGAGCGTACCACTATGCCGAGATCGAACCAGTGTACCGTCTAGGAGGGTTTACAACACGGAGAGACTCGGTGCTTCATCGTAAATCCCGCGTACATTATAATGGTTCATGTACTCCAAAAGCTATAACAGAGAACCCTCAACGCTTTTTGCAGTTAACGGCTTGCCGTTCGCAATTGATTGGAGTACAGCTGGAATTTAAACAATGAGCAATACTCGTTGACTGACCTCGGAACCTACACTAGTGAATTTTTTCATCTCTTCTTAAACACTTGGAAACTAGTATACCACCATGTGAGAAAAATGCGACACCCTGCAAGCAAAAAATCTTTGGATTGAAAAAGAAGAAAACGTCTTTTTAAATATGAACAAATATGTACAATTAGCCAGTTTTCTTCTTGCTCTGACTGAGAGCAGTCGGTTTGTCGAAGACCTGCTTGAAACCACCACCATGCGTTGACTGGAACTTCACATTGTGTGGATTGCTGGTGGACCAAGGTGAGTCGAACACCGTGGTGTCCTGATCGACCAGATGAGTGTATTTTGTACGTCCAGCACGACCAAAATTTTTGACCTGCCAGTGTTGAAATGAAAAACAGTAATCTTAAACAGCGATTGAGTGCTTGACAGACACAAACCATAAAAACGTTCGCACATGGCCTAATTGATACTTAGGCGTATGGTTACTGGAGACAGGGATAATGAGGCATAAATGCAGATTAGTCTGTGTAACGACCAATCATTCACAAATTGACCGATTACTTTCCAGCATTTTTCACCCAGTCGGACCTACTTGACTCTTCATGACATTGTAATTGTAACATTGCTGATTCAGTCTAAACACGCAAGTCAACATAATAATAATCATCATCATTAACAGCAATACATCAGTGCTCCACACTGATGCTTAACTGCCACACAACCACGAAGGAAAAAACAAAACCCTGTGCAGAAATAGAGAAGGAAAAAGTAGGGAACGAGAAGAGACCTAACCACTAAAAATATCTACGTCTATTTTCAAACACAACATCGAGGTGCCTACACATTGCAAACAAACAACCGAGCTGTAAGTGAAAGAAATGCGTCATCAGCAAGACAGTTTCCACACACCTTTCACTGCCCCCTCCCATCATTAGGTGCATTCATTTCACAGACAACTACGACAAACAACGACAACATTTACGCCACTGAGCTTGGTTAGCCGCCATCTCACCTAACGTCTCAAGCCACCGACTCTGTGAGTCGCGAGGGGCTCAGCCCGGAAGACGAACCCGATCTACAGTGATCAACCCCTTCGGGAACGACTTCATTTCTGTATGTCAGGTCATCATCTGTCCACCCCTCGCCTTGCGACAGTCAGCCGCATCGTCGGCAAAAAGTGCTCGATGTCGCAGACGACTAGTTGGCATCCTTAGTGCATGACCTAACCACTTAAGTCTGAACAAATGTAGTGACTGAAAAAAAGAACTCGTTTGACAATCAGCACCAAACACCCGCTTCCTAACCTCCTCGTTGTTTAATCGCTGGTGCCAACCGATACGAGCGACTGAATGCAGACATTGGTGGTCGAATACCTGGAGACGGTTCACGTCCTCTACCCTGAGCGGCCAGGTTTCGGTGCCGTGAAGTAATACAGCCCTCACTGTTGCCTGATATACACGACCCTTAGGTTTCAGGAAAATACCTCTCTGTCGCCATAGGTGTCTCAGATTAGCGAAAACCGCACTAGCCTTAGAGATACGCGTTTCTGTTTTATATCGTACAACGCCGCCGACGCCGATACAGCTTCCCAGGTATACAAGCCGGTAAACAATCTCCATGTGTTCATTATCCAACATTAAATCTACGTAATCACAGCAATTCTGCAGAAGCACTTTGCATTTTGAGGCTGCAAAGCGCGTTCCGAAGCTTTTAGCCGGAGGCGAAATAGCGTCTAGCGTTATTTGTGTTGTTTGAAAATTGTCAAATAGCAACACCTTGTCATCAGCATGATCAGGATCAGTCAGACTTCCAATGGGTAGGAAAAGATCTACGCCAGTATCTTTAGACCTGTCAAATCAAGAAGAAGATAAGTGGGTTGAAGCCTTCTGTCGAGAAATCTGTTGTCCGCACCGAAGAGTTCGATCATAATTAAAACAGAACAACCAACGATACCCTCCCACCTCCCAGGGAACTTCTGTTCTGCCAATTCATCTACGTTAATTGCGAGTCCAGTCGTTTTTAAATAACTTATTCGCTTGGCGTCCGGTAAAACAGGAGCTGACGGCTTATCACCAAAAGTTCTCAGGGAACGAAGTAAGTGTTATTACTACGTCCAGCTCGTTAATTTACGCAGCATTTTACACCACGCAAAATTGTTGACTGCTGCATAACGGCAAGGGTTACACTAGTCCCCCAAAAAGCAGCGGATAACTTTCGCCCGATTTTATACATATAACGTTGAAAGTTTTTGAAAAAAGCAATTCATGCTAGAACTGGAACTTAGATGAACATCATAGACTCCAGTTAATTCTCTTTTCATTACACTCGCTAGAGCTGCTCGCACAAATCTCCTACACTATACCGATGCGTTTGGAAGCACTAACAGCAAGCTGACACCCCAAATTCGCAAGAAGTCTGACCTTAAAACCGCAATCATAGATCGTTTACGTGATTGCTTCACGAATCGAAACCAATTGACCCGAGCTGAGAGTCAGGTCCAATTGTCACTTCACTGGCTCTGGTGTTCTACAGGGTGCAATCCTCTGCCTTTTTATTTTCACTTCTTATTGAATCCACGCAAGTTCACGATCACAATTTTCAAATAAAATTTGCGGGTAATGTAGTGTTGGGCATCAAATACCCAACAGTATTTTATCCACCCGCTCTGCAGCGCAGTTCGTCGGAACCCTCTCATGCAAATGTACTGACATTTTGTTTTCTTTCATAAAGGAAAATCAATATAAAGAACTTCCTCCCCACGCATGCCCATCCCTTCACGTACAGGATAAAACCCCTACATCGACTTTCTTCGTTCAAATTTCAGACTTTCAGTCACAACGTAAGATGGTCACTTCACGTTGTTGATGTATCCAGCAAAGTCACGGAATTCTCATTTTATATCCGGTGTTTGAAAGCTCTCTCCATTTAATATCACTTGGTCAATTGGTTTACCAACGCTGGTGTGCTCCCACGCCAGATTTATCATTCAACAGTTACCTTCTCTGGTATGTGGTCAAAGGTTATAGTTTTTGCCAAATCCCTAAATATCTATCACGTTGTAATAGTAGTCCCCGTGCACAATTCTCATCAGTTTAAAATGTGCAAGAAACTCGCAGTAGAAATCCAATTTGAAAAAACACCCCGCTTGCTCGAGCCTCTCCAAGGGTACCTCTACATTCTCTACAATATCTCGGTACAAATATCTACCTCTACGCACCTGGCCTCATCAGCCATATTTCACTCCTTATTCAGTTCGACCTCTGCACAAACCCAGCCTCCTAATTCTCAGAGTAACAACGCAACTGAATCAATGGTCCTTTCTAATTAATACCAATCGTAACCGTTCATGCTGACTGTTATAATTAATTATCTCTCATTAAATAAAAAGATGAAAACTCGCCTCTCGGGAAGCAAAAGCGCACAATCAACTTGAGTCAAAAATCAAATCAGTGCTCCCTGCCAGTCATTACACCGGTCAGATTTGATGCGGCTGCGGAAACATTTCAATCAGTATAAACAGGAATTATGCTCGAAATCAGGTACAAAAAGCTCACGTCAAATGTGCTGACAGATGCAACAGAGAACCCACAGGTGAACTCAATTCGAGGACACCCAAAAAACCACCTCTTCCGTGGCAACGTATTTGCTTACAAAAGGCATAAAAGCCAACAGTAAACCGTAAATCATAGTAAGGATAAATTTTCAACATTCACAAGTGTCTAAAGTAATAGGAGACCTCAGCTGATCAGTTGGTCATCAGCATAGAACGACCTTGTCCGTGAGTTACGTACAGGGTATGAATGGATCTAAACTTTTTGCATTGAAGAATTACTGCCGCTATCACGTTAGTCACGCGGATAGAAGTGTGTAAAATGCCTCACTTGTATTGACTACTTGGATCACATATCTTTAGGAAACCTAATTTGCGAAGATTCGAGAAAAATACGCCATTACAGTTACACCTTTATACGAACGGCAAAAAGCTTGCAAGGTTAACGGCTAACAGCTGAAGTTTTGCAGCGCGTGAAGTGCAGCAACACAGCTCACTTACTTGCATGACTTCCGGAAGTTTAGTTTTATCAAAGTGATCCTCCAAAGTCGGTTGTGCGAAATCTCGTTGGAAAACCTCATCCTCCATAGAGCTGACAAAGAAAGCTCCGCGATGGTAGTACTTTTGTAGAAACTTGTATCTACCCTTGACAGCCTGGTTAGTAATCTGTTTGGGGTTGCGTATGAACTCTTCGCGCCGCTGTTCATCAGTCATTTGTCGAATGCGCTCGATCTGCCCAATGGAACGGAAATCGAAATAAGCATTCAATACACAAAAATGCAAGTTAGATTCTCAACTCCTATATCATGAGACGACACTTTAGATGGCAGGTGAGCAACAGATTGAGAGGCTATCCAACCGAAGGCAGAGGTACTCAAGGTAACCATGGCTAGAAATCGCAACTGTACGACTGACAGTCAAAGTCGTTACCAAAAAAAAATAAACGGCTGAGTTGTGTGGCCAGCTGAGCAGCATATGTCTCATAACGCCAAGCCGTCAACCAGAGATCGAGGGGGCTCAAGATCAAGCTAGAAACGTTAAAATTGGTAATCAGTATGTTTGGCACGTTAGTGATGCAATTCAGAACGTGAAACGACCTTAAACACGAAGCAAGTAACTCACATACAAGCTGGACGTACCTCGTTCTTCTCTTGAATGGCCGCTTCACGGAGCTCGCGATCACGGCGAATTCGGCGGAGTTCACGAACCTTCCATTTCTCGTACTCCTCCTGCTCTGCTTGCGGATTGCCTTGTCCCTCGTCTGAATCCAAGGCATCCAAAGCGTCCTCAATCGCGTGCGCTTCTTCGGCTTCACGGCGCAGTTCGCTTTCAAGTAGCTTGGTGTCACGATATACCGATGCACAATGTGAAAAGGTTCGTTATCATCATCATTTATAGAAACCTCAAAAATAAATGTGGACACTTTAACGCTAGGCACGTATTCTTAAAAAGCGGAAGAACCAATACATAACTTGACTAAAAAAAAGCCCTGATACGTGAGTGAAAATAATAAGGACAGAAGGGATGTAAGGAACAAACTTCTCGAGGAACTATTCAAACAATGAGGATCAACCCATCAACATTCTGCAAGCAAAAAGCGCTCACAAACGAGCAGCTGAAAATTGCGTGAGGGGCAGACGGTAGCCCAGAAACAAATCCCAAACAGCTTTTCCCCTTATCATTATTGACAGCTATAGACCAGTAAAGCTTACGTACCACTAACATTGACTACCCACTACCCAATGTAACTTTTTCAACCGAAGGCTAAAGAGGTCCATGATCACAACCCATTACTTACGTGCGACTATTTTCATTCCCATTCGTAACACACTGAGTCGCCTACCTTACATTTTATGCCAATGGGCTATGGGGCCAACAAAACAAAAACGGATGTAGAAACGGTGATCCAGCATTTTCCATCATCGATACAATAATAAGGGTTATCCGAGTGAATCTGCTTAATCCCTAACACTCGAATGGCTCCTCGTTGCTTACCCACTGATACAGTCGGATGCGTGCCAATCCATCCCGTATTTCAGTGTATACGGACAACGCTATCCCAAGTATGAAAACGCATTTTTATTAACCATTATTTTACTCTGATTATAGTAAAGTGACCCAAACAAAAACGCTGGTGGTTAAACAACCGAAAAGCACATACAGCTCATCTTGATTTAACGTTCCCCCGTATTTGTAAGAGTGACCTGTGTGAGAATGATGGCACACTGAACACAGGCGTTGGAAACGGACCCATACAAACCATTCATGAAGCAGTAGTAACACGTTCTATTCATGTTCAATTAAAGACATTATAAGCATCTGCCTAGATGTTTGAAACGGAACTTTCGAAAGACCGCACTCGACTTGTACTGTTTTACGAATGGGAGACTTCAGACGTGTCCGGACTGCAAGCATTACAACTAACTGTGTAACTGTTAGGGCGTCCGTTTCTTTCCGACCAAAAACCGCCTCCATCCCTAAGAAAAAAACGATTAACTTTGTCCTAATTTGCGGTTCTGTTCAGAGCGGCCGACAGGCGACCTTGGCTAGTTTTTATCCGTCTGACTTTTTATTCCGTTGTGCCCATTAGTGACTTTAATTATATATTACGGCAACTGTCCTTTCTGGCCACTGCGCATCACATAAGTACTTTGTATTTTTCGCCTTGGTCGTACACGTTTTGGAACGGAACAAAGCTGTCTTTTTTTATACGCGTCTTTTGGCTTGTCTTGGGAGCAAAATTACGAGACAGTTCCAGTAGTTTTCGGGATCGCGATTTTTGTGTTAATTATTACCGGGAAGAGAATCCAAATTCTGCCAAGCGCACTACGATATCAAGGACAAACCAGCGTATGGTTTAGGAGGGTTTATAACAATAACTTCCAAAATTTCTGGCACTGTTCACAACAATAAATTCAACATAAGTCATGAAGCCAGGCGCACCAACGCTGCGTACAGTACTAACAGTTTGAAAATTTTTAATGCAGTTGCAGAACATTTAAAAAAGAATGGGAAGCAAAGACCTACATGGTTGTAAAATTTAACAATTACTACTAAACTCACGTTGTCCCACATCACTGTACAAAATCGTATAGGATAGCAGTCTAAACTAGTGTGAATTATCCAAATCAACCAACCACTAAGGTGGCATCCGTCTGTATTAGCTTTTGCAGAAATGGTTTGTCAACAGCGAGTAGCCTGATGAGATATGAGTAAAACACATCTCAACGACATTGGCAACTAGCAGTAACGAGTGCGAGAACCACATGGTGGTCTCATCTTCTCAGGTTTGCATAAAATCTTGGTGATCTATGTGTTACAATCACTGCTTTTCTACTACTCAAGAGGCGCATTTGATAAAGTCGCCACAAAACTGGTTGACAACATCGACGGCGACACCTTCACACTGGAAGAGGGAAAATGAACACTTCCGTTTGTAACTTTATAACGAGGGGGATACCTATGCCAATGTGATAGACAGGGATGGTACCCGTGTTGTGAATTAAGAACGCGATCGTACTATACTACCCCCGTACAAAGTCGTAACAAAAAAAAATAATCAGTCCCAGAAAAATAGATATGAAGGCCAAGTGTGACGTTATAACGAGAGACAGATGTACATATACAACGGTGTCTCGTGTGTTGCATCAAGCAAAGTGGGACAAACGAAAAGAGATAAAAACGTGTTCTGCATAAAGTCTAAGATCGCCTTATGAAAAGTGAATCGTAAACGTAAAATCAGAAAATAATATCGCTTTATCTGGTGTCGGTGCATAGGTAGTGCAAGATGCGTTACACTAGTTCCGGTGTTGCATCCGTCTCCTGTCAATGGACAAAGCGGTAGTACTTGAAAACTGCGAAACTTGGTCATTCCATGTAAAACAGTTACTCTAGATGTTGTAACAGTGTAAGGAATGATGAGGTTAGACGACATGTGCTGGAAACATGAACCTGTCCTTAAAGTGAGTTAGTTTCACTTCATCGGTTACGTTGGCTCAGACATGTACGCCAGCTAAATACTGTCCACGCCACCACGCCTTGTTGGCGCTCCAATGACATGTCTGTCGAAGACAACATGGGTAGGTCATTACTCGACGTAGCGGAATGAACAATTAGCATTAAGTTCGGCAAGTTCTCTTTTCGGCTTCTTCGCTGGAATCCGAAAGCTTCTGAGTGTCGTCGACTAAAAACACCGAAGGGTATGGTCACAGGCCGGAATCAGAGGCGAGAGTGACCTAACCCCTTGAAAGATGACGAAAAATGGCACGACAGCCATTCACTGGGCTGATACGTCTACTATGGGTAAGTTAGTTCCGCCGCCTTGTAAACTTTAGTATGCATCGGTCACAGGACTCAGTATTCGCATAACAAGACATACGTCGAGTAGCGGTGACACTTGATAGCAAATATGCTCAGTCAAGAACGCGAACGAGGCTGAGCCGCACAAACGGATTACTTGGTTGTCGTGTGAAGCGATACTCTGCACTGTTCATTCAGCTAGTCGTTTCTGGATAGCGAATATAGGTGAACCCAGCTTGTTTCCTAATGCATAGCAACGCCTTCAAAAGCATTTACAGGGAGATATTATTCCGTCATCTTAGATCACATATCATTCAATCATTTCTCTTAACCTTTTAGACAGCCGAGCGTCATCCTCATGTTTAAGATGTTTTTCATGATTAAATTATCATTCATGTTTCATATGGGCCCTATGCACGTTCTTAAAGAACTGTTTCCGCTAGTGTACGCATGATGTCGCCTTTGACATCCAGAGATATTCTGGATGTCCTACCTGATCGGTATAGCACACGTCCCTGAGCACTCAATGCGTTTAACTTTACTGTTGGTCTATTTTCTTTTCAAGAAGAAGAAACTAACATCAATCTTCGAAAGATTGCTCCGAAGACGTTAGAAACAATCAGCACAGACACTGACGTATGAATTATCTAGGTGTTACACTAAACCACATGTTGACGTGATCTCCTCAAGTCCATAAAGCGAGGAGGTTCGTATTTTATGCTTTACATCGCAAGTCATTTTCATTGCGGTATAGTCTTATCTTCCGTTTTGCAAACGCACAGAATTAGCCCTCCACATAAATTCCCACTAGCTTTCGACGTAAGATTTTATACATTTTCTAGATCTACGAAACCTTCGTCTAGTGACAACAACATTTCTAGTCGAATTTATTTGTTCAAGGCTGTAAAACCAATAAACTGTTCTTCCACAGGTCTGATAGAGAATAACTCCTCGATTCTATTTTCTCCGGACCCACGCTGTCGAACAGGTTCAACCACAGTTATTTCCACAGCCGTGCCTATGGATCTTAAGCCACCTATACTTAGCATGGTTTCTTAATAATCCCGAAAGTCTTCATCGCAAAATTAAACCAATACCCTTTTACGTTTCGTTCGACGAAGACGTGGTTACATACATGCTGAATACTCACCTCCAGAGGTGTACAACAACTTCCATACGTGACTAACTGTGCTTTAACAACTGGTCATCGGTCAGAACAGAGCTTATTTTGTTCCGGGAAGCTAACAGGATGTGGAGATGCAGGTAGTAACCTCAGAAATATTGAAAGTGGATATGAAGACTGCAAAATCGTGCGACGAAGTTTGGTGAAAAAAAGGGTAAGAAGGACCGGTTGTTTCCTAAGACAACGACAACAAAACAGTGTAAGTTACAAACAATTAACATAAAAAGGACACTGCGTACCTTTAAAGTGGTCTTCCGTCGTTCCTCAGTCAAACGCTTAGATTCAAGCTCTGCTTCTTCAGCCAACTGATCGGCTTTGTGTTTGGCTTGTAAAGTGACACGATCACAGGCTCGAACAAACACAGGTTTTAGTTTGGGAGCGATTTCGTCCTCTGAACTGGTGTACTCTTCCTCGGAATATTCCAGTTCCTCTTCATCATCAGCCTCAACTGCCTCATCTGCTTCGTCCACCCAGTTAGTCTCTGTCTTCTCGTTATCCGCTGTTTGACGCGCAGCTAAGGCTTTGCGGCGAATGAGCTGAAATAAATTTGCGATCGAAGCCAAGAAGCAGCGTGAAAACAAACATGGTTGAAAAATAAAGTGAATATGTAACGGAATATGAAACACTGCATCACTTATTAGTTGCAAAATAGCCTGTTTCTTCGGTAAAATATGTCGTGAGGGGTTAGTGGAGGTCGTAGTATGGAAGCGACCAGTCATTACAAATAATGTACAGACAGAATCTATTTCTCCGGACATCGACCTCTAACCTGTAGAATATTGGAGAATTATTACCAACCATTACGCGACGGCTTAATGACATGAACAATCTTAGGGTTAGTAAGCATGAGACACACCGGGAACCATCTGGAACCTTCAGGACAATAGTCCGAAATACCAACCACGGGGCGGTATTAACAAACAAATAAAATTTCGCGTGGTACCTAAGGGTGAAGGGGATAAGCGTCAATTACGGATGCTTCTTGTGGATGATAAAAGTGATGATAAAGTTAATTACGACGACGAAGATGAGGCACATAATAAATTGTACACAACTGAGTACTAAAAACAAAAAGGTCGATAAGCTCGTCAATGAAGTTCCGTAAAAACAAAATAAGTACGGACGTGCCGTGCAGATGACCCCTTGTGAAAAGGCTTACGTCTTCAGGTCGCTTTAAGTTGCATTAACAACCTAAAGTGAACTAGATTCTAGTAACGTTTGCTGATCTCCCGACTCAAGTAAGCGGGATCTCTGCTGTGAACAACAGTTCACCACCCGTAGCACGCTGCAATAAAAGTTAAGTAGGTACAAAAGCCTTTACCATACATCAGTAAATGCTTGCATTTTAAAAAGATCTGTCTGCGCCAACTTACTCAGTCCTAAAGACACTGTTGTACCCTGTGGCTTGTGCACAAAGGACCTTCTAGCGAAGGTCACAAAACAAAGCTAAATATTCAGACACCACAGGAGACTGGGCAAAGACAACCTTCTTTTAGTCCTTTTTGAGGATAGTGGAACCGCGATTACCGAAGGATTGCTTGTTCTGTCCACCAAGGACTAGAACATTGTTAAAGTTCTCCCAAACAGATGGAATCGACTGTCACTTATGTTTAAGGCACGAACAGTGTGCGCATGAACTAGAGGAACCAGCACGATTTCGGCCGCGCCGAAACCGCCGGCTTCAGTTCTGCTCCAAAGGACATTCAAGAAGCATTAGATTGTGACCATATTTTCACCCCTGTCAACTGCTCGAATGTCGTCAAGTACACCAACGACCATCAGGGTATCATTCGACTTAACCAACTGGCCTGTTCGCTAGGATTGCCTGCTGAGGAATGGGGTACCTGAGGGGTAAGGCCATTCTAAAGGCATTATAGAGCTAGGCCTCATGTGGCGTTGAAGCTTCTGGCAAGCCATCGCCACCTTACGCCGTCTGTAGGAGAACGTGACAAAAGTTGT
Source organism: Paragonimus skrjabini miyazakii (assembly GCA_014338405.1). Classification (NCBI taxonomy): domain Eukaryota; kingdom Metazoa; phylum Platyhelminthes; class Trematoda; order Plagiorchiida; family Troglotrematidae; genus Paragonimus; species Paragonimus skrjabini miyazakii. The sequence continues at coordinate 55,516 of JTDE01005475.1, forward strand.
TCACCTCTTCCCCACTTTCAAACTTTGCAACTGTATGGCCCTGGATGATTTCCGAGAAACGTGGTAGACTTAATTAGGTTCGTGATGTCGCCTTATTTGATGAAAATGCAATCCAAGATGCGTTAGACCGACTGAAGTATGACTTCAGATGATCTGCAGATTGGTTTCCTAAAACATACATGTACCTGTGTCTACACTCACCTTGGGTGATGAGTATGCGTTCGCTTACCCCAACAGTTGTATCTCCTGTTAGAGTTGTGCATTTTTTTGTGCATTTTCCTCCACTCATTCATTTTCCATGACTGCTTCTTCCAGGCATTTCAATCCACACTTACGTTTACTTATGTGCAATAATAATAGTGTGACAACAACAAATGAAAACGAAATGTTCCGGTTCACTTGTCGAAAGCGACTGGAACATCTTGTATACAACTCTACGTCAAGGCACAACCGTTATAACACACCTAATGATCGTCAGGTATAGAACCCTGAAGGTTTCAACTGCAATAAGCAGAACAAGATTTGAATTCTATTGAAAAAGCGCATCCAGATCCGTATTGCAAATAAATGTTGGTTAGTTAAAATCCCAGCATTCTGGTGGATTCGAAGTCGATCGTTTGTAACTACCCGACGGCTTTCGACATGCATAGAGATGAGACAATGAGAAAACGTGAAGTGCATGAAGTGATATTTCGTGTATTCTGATCACGCATGGACATGTAACTAATTTTTAACAGAGAAGGTTCAATAGGGCGGAAGCCATGGCTTCAGGAATTGGACAGACGGGCACCAAAATGAAAAATATGGGAATGATGACTACCACTGCGGCCAGAACGTCGACACAGACTGTTTTGAACACAGTGGGATTTTGACGCCTGATAACCAAGACCTCAGTAAAATGAAAAAGGCGTTTTCGGTTGTTTTGAAAAATCACAGAACGCTTCACAAACTCTGAATCTGCGTTCTGTTTGGATTGTGCTTTGCTACTGATGCCGCCAAGTACCATTCATCAGTTTTTATACAGGTGCCTTGGGTTTTCAGTTGTTTCAAGTCGCTTGGGAACACGTTCTTTGATATGAGCAGGTAGCCTTCCGTCTGTCCTGCTTATGAAGCTCAAACTACAGCTACAAGAACACTGATATAAAAAGTGGGATGTGATAGGGCATATGCTGCTTATTCGTAGCCCTACTATGCTGTACTAGCTGTACTATGCAAAGTTTTGCAGCATTAATGGCTGGAAACGACAAGCGCTTGTATAAAGGCCGACGGACGGCACCCGGTAACATTAATAGCAATGCACAATTTAAACGGGACACAGTCAAAATTCGTGAAGTATGCCCTGTGATTCTTTGAAGCAGCCGGAAACGCATCTTCAAGTTTGTTGAGGCCCTGGCTATGAGACGTCACAATCTTTATGTTCAAAAGCGATTTTTGTTGATGTTGCGATTGTCCTGATAACAACCATACCCATGTTTTTCACTTTCGTATCCGTTCGCCTAAATCTTTAAGCCATGAAACCTAGCTCGTTTAAAGCTAGTTAGGTGTCCATGCGTTATCACAATGTACGAAATGTTATTCCACAGAACACCAATGGTTTACATCACCTCATCATCTTCATCAAGGGGACGAACTGTTTTAGACAAAGACAGACGTATGATCAAATTCATGGACCATGGACCCTCTATAGGATCTTGACGTCTGCAGAGCCTCTGAGAAACGTAGATCTTACGATGCCTACTTCATTTGCACGAGTTAACACATTGTTCACAGGTTCTCCACAGGTTCCAAACTGTTTGTGTTCTTGTCTTGTCACGTAATAGTCTGGAATATCGTGGCGGACTGTGTAGCAATCATTCACAGCAGTCATCGGTCTGTGGTTCTGACCGCTACTCACCAGGAGTGGTGTGAGATCGCGGAAAGATAAGCAACGGGGGGAGACGGAATAATACCATGCCGTAAATCTAAAAATGGAAATGCAAATACACCACTGACTGCGATGTGCTACCAGCGACCTGGATGTTCCTAAGGTTTACAACCTGACTGGCGACACCTACTCACTTAATCCAACGAAAGTCAAGGTCATCAAATACTGTAAAAATGTAGTTGCCCGATCATCCCATGGCTTTATTGAAATGTTGGTGGCTCCAGCAAACAATAACCGGCGCGGTGAACGATCGACTGCCATACAGATTGTTAAGCATCACTGACTGGGTATCGGTATCATTTGATCGAGTGAACGGAATACGCACCATGTTGCTAACACGTCCAACACATTTAGGGTGGGCTAACTGGTGGGGGTAACTATGCTCAAACAACTAGTACCTGACATCTTCGAAACAAACAGGCTACGTTTCCGAACGAAAGAACGAAACAAAAAGCATGCAGGCATCATACACCCTTCCTTCGGGCGATGAGTAGATGGCTATTTGACGCCTCAGATGACGTAGATGACAACGGTGACATACTTTTCGCTGTCCTTCCATTTATCTGGTAAGCAATATTGCAAGCAAGTGAGGTTATGTCACTCGAGTGAAAGAAATGACCCCATTTCAAGCGAACTGCACCATGAAGGTGCAAATTACATTCAAAACAGATCAGTTTGGTTAGTTACCTTGTCCAACTTGGCTTGCATACCTTAGGCACAGGGAATAAGTAGGACAACGGCATCCGCATATTCCATGCTGATTAACCTAATGACCACAAGAATACCAACACTAAACTCCGACTCCAAAATCAATCCCTCTAAAATGCGGCCCATGGTTAAACTAATCAGGAAGTGAAATCGAACACCTACAGTAAGCATCACTAGAAGTGGTGAATACCGGCGACAGACGTCAGTAAACTTTCACCCACCTTGCAAAGTGAGCATACAATCACCCTAAAATATTTATATTTCTCTTAGGCTCCAGTACAAAGGACACAGTTCCAAAGAAAAGTACGAGCAACCAAATGGAAGGTAGTCATTGAGTCAATGAAAACCGCAATCATCTGTTGTGTGGATGCTCCAAAACTAGTTGCCAGTAGAAAAAGTAGTCACCTTATCCTAGACCGGATAGTGATCCTGTCCATCTCCCACGCAGTATATGGAAATACAAGCCAAATAAAAACCTCAACAAAGTGGCGAGTCAAAAACAGAATGTAGCCTCATTAAAACTGTACTTACCTCTCGTTTCCGCGTTAGTTCCGCTTCGTCCAAGTCCTCGTCTTCGTCAAGCTCTTCGCCTGAGTGTGGAGGACTTTCTTCGCTGTATTGTCCAGATCGACGATATTTTTTATGACGAGCCAAACGATCCTCAGGATCTTCATCTTCACTACTCTCAGACAACTGCTCCTAGAAACACATTGTAATGAATTTCCTTTTGTAAACCAACCTGATGATGTTATCGCAAAAACAGTACGTAGAAGATTAAGCACCAAACCGCAAAAAAACTGTGCACAATAAGCCCTACAAGAATTGAAGTTTTACGCAAACAGAAGCCAACAGTTACTATAGCAGGTATCATAAAACAGCTTTATTTGTCGTATAAGCATTAGTGAATCAACGAAAATTGTTGACAGAAGAGAGAAACCGGTTTAGAGCAACATACTTACTATGGTGGAGCTTAGAAGACGCATGTATTTAACAGATCCCTTCCCCGTACATCACAACTGAGTAGACAAACAAGTACGCCAAAAATGACTCACTTCAAACCCGAACCAGAATGCAGTAGTTATACACAGTTACTAAAGGGTGACACTAAGGTAGTCCGCACGGTGAAACTCCACATACAGTGTGAAAGAAAATGGCGCATTGAGACGATGTGCTTTTGAACGTGAGATAGCACAGTCGGGTTGAGTGTAAGTAAGGCTTGTTTTCACTGGACACGTACAGCACAGAATGCCCAATCCGGAGAATTCAGCCCTGATAACTATGCCTTGTTTCTAAAGCCTACCTTGATCGGCAACTATATTCCAGATGCTAAACCTCCTTTCATGTTTTAACATAATCACTCCATGTTTACGGTTCTACGCAAGGGGTGAAAACCACAAAAGACGCTATTTTCTACGCCCATCGAAAATGCAGTGATTTGTAAGTCAAAAGTGTCTAAAAGGCAATTTTAAAAACATTAACGAGGATTGTATATTCTACGTATAAATTCTGTGAGTCATGAGTCGCAGCGTACATGAGGAAACCCATTGTACGCTCACAGGAATGGCTGAATCCAATGATCCTGACCAAGGGACCAAGAACCTTGATGTCGTACACTCTTTCAAGTCTACTTAATGTCGAAGCAAATAAAAGTAAGTCTAGTAACCCGCCAAGGTTGCTTTTAGGTAATTTGATCATTGCTTTAAGCTACCACTCAACAGTTTCACGTGAACACACACCGTGTGAAACTCCTTAAAAAGCACAAGTTGCTTCTTGAGTGAGTGAAACACTGCTCTCGGCCTTCAGGTCGTCTCATGAATTAGACATAACAACGAGGAGCCCGTACGTATCAAAGTCCCGCCAGGTTAGGAGTAGCTTAATCGTTGCCTTGAGCTAGGGCACATTTTCTTCTCGGTTCGGGTCTGCAAAGATTGGAAAACCCTGCCAGAACATATCGTGAGTGCCACGACAATTGCTGCGTTCAAATTTCGCCTGGACCGCTACCCTAACACTTAACCCCAGTATACCCCTGCACATAGTGTAGCGATCCTATTCGTTATTGTCAACTACTCATCAGTAACTATGTAAGAGTTACGAGTGCTATTTGTAATCGTTTTGTTCCCAACTTTTGTATGTACTTAAACATTTGTTTGAACGAGTAGAGATACCGACAACTACCCTGCGCACTCGAACGTACGACCCCGCTGCGTACATGCTTGTCGCCCCGCTCTGTTATCGTCTCGTATTTGTATCCGTTTACTCCCGCGTTGACCTCGCAGGCCAACAATATACTCTTCGTCTACTCGCTGTATTATTCTCAACGGGTTGTCTTCGGTTCGCTCGATCCTACAATGGTCGCGTGTGTATGTTCGTCTATTGAATAGCTCACACCTGATTATGTACGCTCACCCAGCCATAGAATTGCGAGTTTAATGACAATAGGCATGCATTTATTTGTTTATTCGTTCATCTATTTATTCTTCGTTTTAGCCCTTCGATATAACCAAGACGTGTAACTATCCCTCTGGTACAGAGATTCTACGCCAGCAGTTTCGGAACATTAGAGTTTCTGTTTACTGCTTCCGCCACCAATCAGACGATTCATTCATTTCAACTAAGTGTGCACATCAGCTTAATAGTTTTTATCCGTACCTCCGCGAAATAAATTTGCATTGCCTGTGAACAAGGCAGACTGGACACACGCGCTTCCAACATAAAAGTGTTTACAAACACCGCTCACCTTTGCCTTTATCAACCGACGGAACCTCGGATCCTCTTGCTCCGCAGCAGTAAGGTGGTTATCAGTGCCGTCCTCAAAAGCATCCCCAGAATCTTTTGTCCGACCCTTGGTAAGAGCAGGCCGCGAGGAAAACGCTTTGATTTCCTTAACACTCTGAGAGGCCTGTTCTGTCTCCGAGTCCGAACTTGAACTCGACGCGAAGTCGGGCTTTTTTCCAGCGACATATCGCTGAACCTTCACCTTCACCATATACATTTGACCTACATTAGTCGTAAAAACCTGCAATGTGATTTAAGTTACCTTTTTCATTCTTAACCGGCACAGCTCCCGCGGTTGAATGCACCTGCTGAGTGATTGGGACTGTAGCCATTCTCACGCAAATACTTTAAACGAACAGATGTAGCACAGAAAACCGTTTAAGAAACAGGCGAATCTTTTGGCCAGTCTACAAAAAGCTTTAAACACAACGTTAAAATTACTCCACGGTGAGAGATCACGAAACGGAACCCGGTAGCGCACACATTTCACAACGAGCGCCAGAAGTTCAATGGTTCATTGGGCTCAATGGGTTGTAAATGGAAGTAGGAAGCTGGAGCTTTAGAGGTTTCCGTATCTCGATGCGTAGAATCTCGAGGGCCACAGCAACAGGCTGAAATAAGGAAAAGAGGTGCAGTATCTGAACCAATGCAATAAATGTTGGTCAAGGCGAGCCTTGAAAATTGCTACAGTTCAATGTATGATGGACGGAAGTAGGCTTTTGATAGGTCCGTTTCTCCAGACAAGGAATCTCTGTACTAGAGGGATAGTTACACGTCTTGGTTGTACCGAAGGGCTAAAAAGAAGAATAAATAGATGAACGAATAAACAAATAAATGCACGCCTATTGTCATTAAACTCGCAATTCTATGGCTGGGTGAGCGTACATAATCAAGTGTGAGCTATTCAGTAGACGACTATACACACGTGGCTATGTGCAGGGGTATGCTGGGGCTGGGATTAAGTGTTAGAGTAGCGAACCAGGCGAAATTTGAATGCAGATACTGTCATGGCACTCACGGTATGTTCTCGCAGGGTTTTCCAGTCTTTGCAGACCCGAACCGATAAGAAACTGTGCCATAGTTCAAGTGTGCTATACTGACATTTTATCTTCAGGGAATACCCTCTAAATCAGCTAGTGTCCGTCAAAGTGAGCAGGGATCTACACGGCTGGTTAAGTGTCCTCAGAATAATTAGCGCTACTATTAGGTCACCTTTCTGTCTGCGGTATTCCAGTGAGAAGAGATTTAGCTCGTGAAGCCACTCAGTGTATGGTTTTGCACTCATTCCACGGACTGCTTTCGTCGCGCGCCTCCAAACAGTTTCCAAAATTAGGTTGTCCTTTTGTAAGTGAGGAGGCCAAACAAGGGTCCCTTGCTCGAGGTTTGGAGAAATGAAACTGTTGTTCAGGTTTTTGAAACATGATCGGTCGAGTTTTCTAAACAAATGTTTCAGAAGCGCCAGTACACTATTGGCTGTCTTGGCGCTCGCCTCAGTATCAGGAGAGCTCAAGAGGCTGTGTGTCACAATATTGCCGAGGTCTTTTTCTCTGTCCGTGACTTGAAGCTTTACTCCGCCGAGGGAGCAATGGAAATTGTGCTTATGCCTGATATGCATTACTTTGCACTTGCTGGTACTGAACCCGATGGAGTTTGATTCAAGCCATTTATGAAGCGCACTAATGTCAGCCTGCATGGCGCTGACGTCAGAGCTGCTACGCACAACACGCTAGATCTTGATATCTTCGGCGAACAGTAGCAGTGGGGAAGCTGCTTCGAATGGCAGATCATTGATGAAAATAGAAAAGAGTAGTAGCCCAAAGATGGAGCCTTGTGGTGCTCCTCTGGGGCCGAGTCTGGCAGAGGATACGGAGGAACCCACCCGCAAACTATAGGAACAGTTTGATAAATGAGATTCCAGCCAGCGGATAGGGATACCCTTGACACCACAACACTGAAGCTTGTCGAGTAAAACAGAATAATTTGCCCGATAAAAATCCTCAGCAAAGTCACCACAAGTA
>JTDE01005476.1:7430-27402 GCA_014338405.1 Paragonimus skrjabini miyazakii
GCAGTCGCCCATAATAAGCAGATGAGCAAAGTGTTGTAGTCCTAGGAAGTTGTCTAGGTTCATGAAAAGAATGTCATTGTTGAAGATATCGGATGAGGGAGAACGGTAAATGACCCCTACTAGGAGTGAGTCTGGACCACGCAATTCCAGTCGAAGCCATAGAGCGTCACATTTATTAGAGGACTCAAATCCACTGATAACCGTGGGTGTTGGGAGATGCTGGTGAAGGAAAACCGCAAAACCTCCCATTCTCCCTCAGGCGGAGTCAGCTCGGTAAACTGAATACCCAGGGACATTCAGTTCACCGTCACTGATGTCACCTGTAAGCCAGGTCTCCGTGAAAGCAAATATGTGCGGTTGTGTATCATGAGTTATCTGTCTGATTTCCGGTAGTTTATTAAACAAACTCAGACAGTTCGTGTACATGCACTTGAGAGCTATTTCTCCACATGACTTGGCGAGAAAAGAGATAGGAGAGTGCGAGGGAAAACTTGGGAAAGAAGACCTAGAATTGAGGATGGTGGTGGTGGGGTTGGACTCGGTCTGAGCTGCCGAGTGGTTCTGTTGGCCCTCTTGTGGGGCAGCGGACGCGACGTTACCGGTAATTTTACACATGAGGTGGGGAATCCCTGAAGGCTTTCGTTTACCACTTGAAAAAGCAAGCTCTTGACTCATTGGTCAATGCACAAGTTTATTTGCACTAATTGAAGGTCAAGAGTATGAGTAACCGGACCGCTGATTTTCGCGGGTAGTTCGGCCTTGCGACATACATTTTGTTTTTATTATGTTCTCTGTCAAAAACACCAGTGGGAATAGCCACAGGATGTTGGAGGAACACTTCACATCTGATTCTAGACACGCAAAGCTTGAGAAACAACGAGAGTTATTGCGCAGGAAGCAGAAGGAGAAACATGCTCATCAAGTTCTGTCACTGCATGCTCTTTCGGAAAACGTGGAAACCGGAAAAAGTACACCACGTCGAAATTTCACACCAAAAAGGAAGGAAGAATCTTTCATTTGCGAACAAGATCATTTCTGTGCATTTGGTGAGGAGTGTTGTTTTTGCATTTTACTAGGCGTTAGCATTGCTAGGAAAGCATAGGATGATGTTTGTAACCACTATCACATTGTAATGTGCAACATACTCAACCGTCTTAGGCATGTAAACTTACACGTGTTAACAATTGTGTCCGGGATGGTGTTCATTTTTATCATGCTTCAATTAATTGACCTTCGAATGTCTTCGGCATCGACGTTAACACGTTGACCATGATAATCATTTTTCAGCGATTTGTTCACCGGTTCGAGGTTGGAGACTCAAGTCACCCGGATCCAGCAAGTTTGTCCGTTTCAATGTCAGCAGTTTAATAAAGCTGGGTGTAGCACCCTCTTGGGGGTTACAGGGAATACCGAGTACAGAATAAAATACCAATCTGGCAAAACAGAGTAAAATACTAATCTAACAACTTCTTAAGTAAGTGAGAATCTAATAACACTTTGATTCGGTCCCTAGAAGAACAGCTAACAACTTCCAATGGAAGGTCGTTCCGGTGGTTGATAACCCTGTAAGCGAAGAACTGTTGCCTAAAGAAGGTCCGGGATCAAAGCCTATAGGCTCTATATATAGCTCTATATATAGAGCTCCTTGATGTGAGCCCTTCGACTGTTATCAGCTACTGAGGTGAAGAATTACGGCAGGAGTCCTGCGCTGAGGAAAGAGTGCGTGAGGGTTAGGTCATCGCGGAGCCCTCGATACTCAGGTGGATAAAGATTAAGAATTTCAAGGCGCGAGTCGTGAAGAAAATGTCACAAGCCAGTGGCCATTTTTGTGGCTATTCGCTGAACACGCTCGATGGCGAGTATACCCTTCTTCAAGCCGGTGTGTACGATTTGATTAGCATACTCAAACAATGGTTTTATATAGACCCCCTACTGTGATTGAAAAGCATGTCTGTCTATGCGGGGAAATGCTTTTTTATTATCCCAAGCGTCCCAAATTCCTTTTTTGGCGGTCATCTGGTGGTGATAAGAAAAGGATAAACCGATCGACAGCCAAATCTCTGGGTCCTTTTTAAGGTCAACTTTCGCGATATTTGTTACACTTTGTGCACCGTGTATCACGAATAGGTTCCCCGAGTCTCGTCCAAGCGGCATATGTGCATACTTACTGTTGTTTAAAGGGAGACTCCAGTCATTTGACCAGCACTTAGCACGATAAAGATTAATGTGCAATGCACTGGGATCGAAAGCATTCCAGATTTTCAAACCTTCAGCATAAAGGAGGGTATTGATAGAAATAAGGTCGGGAAGGTCATTGATATATATGCACGGATCCTTGGGGAAATCCAGCGGAGATCAGAGAAGGATAAGAAAGCTCCGATCTGCTTTTTGCTCTGTAAGTCCTGTTATTGAGAAAGGATATAATCCAGCGGAGAACCTCTCATTGGATCTCATAGGTTTCTAGCTTATAGACAAGAGGACCGTGTGAGTCACGATCAAACGCTTTTTCAAAGTCGAAAAGATAGCATCCAAGATGTGGCCATTGTCTTTGGCGTCTGTCAGACTATCCATGAAGATAAGCATGTTGGTTATGTATGACCAGTTGGGAAGAAAGCCATACTGAGTAAAAGAGGAAGTTATTTGGGAGGAAATGCTCCAAATTAAGGGCTTCTTCTTCGAGGATCCGGGGATGGATCGCATCCGGCCCCATTACACCATAATGGTTAATCTTAAGCAAGAGATCCTGAACGTCTAACATGAGGATTTCAGCCGTTAGGAGTGTGTATTGGACATTTTTCCCAGGGAGAATCGGCCGCCAACTTGCCGGAACCACATTGTAGATTGCTGAATAATATCCTCCGAACATTTTAGCAACCACCTGGGGGTTGGAGGAGATTTCCCCGTCAGGCAGCCGCAGAGAAGCACTGAGGGCTTAGCTTTTCTCTGGCGACGCATGTATTTAAGGAGAAAATTCTTATTTTCGTGGGCTACTAGTAGGATTGCTGATTATGTCTGTTGGGTGCGTTGACGGATTTCCCACCTGCACCTGTTTCGTACAGAGCAAAAGGCTTCTAGATCCTCCGGCTTTCCCGTTAGTTTCTGCTTAGAGAATAAACGGGAAGGTAAATCAAGAAGACGGCATATGTTCCGCGGAATTGGTGAGCGAGATGAGGACTTCCACAGTTTGCGAGGAACAAATGCCTGATCATCTTCGTGAATGGCAACTTAAAAAAAAGATAGTCTGTCTTCACTGAAATAAACACGAGTTTGGGTGTACTTACTAATGTCTTCATTGCGTCGAAATCAGCTTTCTGAAAATTTCTGAAGGAAGTCTGTTACGACATTTTGGAGCCAGTAACAAATAAATCGAAAGCAGGTAACATGTGGTCACTATGTCCCACCGGTGGGTTGATGACCACTCTATCTACCAGACGAGCTTCATTTGTAATAAAAAGATCAAGCAATGAGGGTGTCTGTCCTGGACGGTGCCCTGTAGGTAGCTCGACATGTTGTGTCTAGGCTTCTTAATGGATTAACATTGCTAAAGATTTCGGAAATCCGCTGTCATTCCTCATGAGAAGCAGCTACATAGTTGAGTTTGGGTGCGTTGAAGTCACTCCTAATGGGAAGATGGGAGAAACGCTGTGTAGACGGGTGATAGACTAGGGTGGCAAGAATGGTCTCGTCGTCAGATGCGCTGCACGACGGCGTTCGGTAAATAACACCGACAGGGAGCATGTCACGACTACGAAGCTGGAGTTTAAACCACCGTCCGTTACACTTCTTTGGGGAGATAAATTTCTCTATGACAGCTGGTACTGGCAGCTTCTGGTTTAGAAAAACAATACAGCCTCCCATGCGTTCACGGGACGAGTATGTTCGAAACAGTGAGTATCCAGGACCATGCAGTTCGTTCTCACTGATATATGCGGGAAGCCAGGTTTGTGTTAAAGGGGGAATATGAGGGCAAGTGTCGTGCACCAGCTGTCTGATTCCAGGTAGTCTGTTCAAAAGACTCAGACGGTTAATGTACACGCACTCGAGGGCTGCCCCCTCACTTGGCTGGGTGCAAAAAGAGACTGAAGAGCGCGAGGATGAGTTTGAGAAAGCAGTCCTAGTAGCGAGGGGGAGTATGTAGATGGCGTCAGAGTTTCCTGAGCCTTCTTGGAGGGTTGCGGCTGTCTAATCACCGTCTGAGCATATGTGAGCACTTCTGTGGGACGCATCTTCCGTTTCTGGTTTTTCAGGTTTAATGGCTTGTGGGCCGCCTTCACTTTTTGAAGTACTGGAAGGTGGTTTGCAGTTTTGCACTCCTGAAAATTTGGGTGTGGTTTTTGGTTAGAAGGGAACATAGGAAGAAATGACCATGACCCGGCAAATGGATATGCGGCTGGAATGAACCAAGTATGAGACTTTCTAGAAGCTGGAGGTGACCCAAGCGGACTCATTTGGTTGTAAAGCTTAGGAATAAAGTAGGTTTTGGTAGAATGTTTTGGAGGTCTGATGGTTGGGGGTTTAGAGCAAGACTGCTGCCCTGTGGCCTCTTTGGGAGTTACTAGTTCAGACCCGTGCAACCCCAAAGATGATTGAACATCCAAGGGTATGGGGGGCAGTCGTCTTTTGTGTGGGTGCGGGCACATGGGTTGATCCATTCAGAGGCGCTGGTCCCTTCTTAAGAACGGGAATAAGGACCTTCACGTTGGCTTGAGGTTTGGGATCAGCCTTGATGCGTGACCTTGTTTCTTCAAGCTGGGAGCGCTTCTGCCGCTCCTGCAATGAGCGATCCAGTGAGACTTTTCCTTAACTGAACTGCCTTGTCCAGTACTTCCCCCGTGCTGACCTTCGCGAGTAACGTCACAGGAAGTCCAAGTAACTTCTTGGTACCTGTTGAGCGGTGACGTTTGTCTCGGTCACCTATCTGAGTACAGCCATATGGTCGTGGTGTGCGTGCACAGTCCAATGTTGTAGTGGACAAGTGGGTATACACTAGACCGTCGTCCACTAGCAATTCAAAACGCCTTTCCTGAAGAGCAATCAAAACGTAATCTCAACTGGCATCAAACTACAGAACACAACGAGGTTCGGAAACAAACCGTATATTTCCAGCAATGTTTGGAAATATGGTAAGTAGTTTGCTCTAACCTAGTCTGGGATCAACGGCAGCAATCAAGAAGAGAAAGGAAAGAAACGCGAGGTGGGCTACAGCCCACTCGGCGGCACTCGAAAACGCGCCAAGCGAAAGGTGCGTGGAACCTTCGAGTACGTTAGACAGCGCTCGAATAGGTTTGGGTTAAACGACCTTGGAGAATGAAATAATAAATGAGTCGTTAGGAAAAGAGCAAGCATTCGCTGCGTGCAATTAGTTACACGACTGAAAAAAGTGGCACTGAGTTCGTATCAGGCCTCCTATAGCAGGTGTACTCAGAATCATGCGTACAAAACAGACAATTAGAAAAACACGGTTGCAGCCGGGATCCTTAGAAAGGCCACATGGTCGCTGGTCACTGCACTGTACATGGTGTCATCTATATCATTGCGGACGTAAAACAAATGCATTTTGACTACAGCATTCTAATAAGTCTTTTACGTTAATGTAAACATATACAGTTTAAGTATATATAGTATAAGCCGTGCTACGCGGAAGTTTCTCCGACCGTCCTATGAGTGACATAAAAATGTTCAGTTAGGACGCTCATAGGACACTCATAGGACGGTCGTGCTGGCTAGATTGTTTAAAGTTTTGTACGAAGTATATTTCGTTGCATCCAGGTATAGTTCCGACCTGTAATAAGGTTATTTACCCTCAAAACTGCGAGGTGCTTTTACGGTTATCCTATATAAATTCCGCGTTATCAAGATATCACTTAGGGCTTGTGAAGAAGGCCACCTGTGAAGTAATAATTCAATCGTTCTGAGCAACTTGGTTTAACACGCAATTGACGGCATGATGGACTATTTGATTTAGACCAACGGCCCTAGTAATACTTCTGTGTAGTTACAAATAAAAGCTGAACGCTGCATGTATTTTGTTGTGGACCATGTAATCCGGGTGTGTATATTATCCAAACGATCACTTTAGCCTTATCGTGTCGAATGGTCTACAGCTTTATTTCAGAGGTTGAACATTTTCCTTCAGTCTGTATGAAGTTTCACAAAAAGAAGGCCATGGCTTCTGGGATTATGTTGGCAAACTTTCATATACCACGCCAGCATGATCCTCGTAACACAATCCCCCTGGTTTCACTCCGTTGTCTCATCAAACTGTCATCATCATAACAGCCATGAGCTTGACCAAAAGATACTGTGGCTCGGGCCGCCGTTCACCTCGACAGTGACGGGGAATATCCTGGAGGAAAAAGTTACTAAGAAGGTTGAAAATTATTAAAACAAGACTAAGCGGAAGAACTAGATGTGGTATGAATACAGGTACGCCATTGACTGTACTGTTTCAGTTCTTTTGTAAGGAATTCAACGGGGAATTTCGTTTAGTCCACACTATGGAATTCTGACTGGTTTTACCCATCAGCCGCTAATTTTTGCTCTGTCAAACCGTCCCGTTGCCTGAAAGAACACAGTTGTATCCCTTTAAGCCAGGCCAACACAGCGGAAGTAGGAGAAGCTTGAAAAGCCCTGTGCATTCACCACTAGGCAATCTTTGAACGCAATAACAACAGTGGAATGGATAACATATTTCATAATATTTATCTGTACAGATCAGAGAAAGCAACAAATCGACGATCGTTTTCATCACTTTAGGTCTACGGGATCGTCGAGATTTACTTTGTGTACCTATTCTTCTGCTCTTTTATATCCCGTGTTCAACTTCTTTTCATTAGCGCTTGTGAATAGTCTACACAATTGTGGCATTTAATGACACTTGGAGTAATGCAAAAAATGTGCTGATGATATGTTTATAATTGAACGTGTTTGTTAAAACTGTCAACTTTACTTTGCAATACCTTAACAGTGGAAGCTGCATACCTATTTTTAGAACTTAGCGAGCATATCCAAATACCAATCTACTCTTGCACTTTAACCTTGTGTATATAAACTGCTTCTACTTTTGTCACTCAACATTCATTCGACATGACAGTAGTGTATCTTATTTGCTTTAGTTTGCACAAAACGCGTTGTCTAAGTTCACTACGATTTTCTTGGCAACAAACCAAAAAACCGTTTACTACGACTCAAATAGCGCTACCATCTATCCTAACAATCACTAGTTTAAAAAACATATTTGGAGTTCTTCATGATGCCTTTCTCTGGTTATCGCTTAGCTTCATCCCCTATTAACACATGATGGTTCACGTGAGGTCCAGATGTATTTAAATGTTCGTGAGCTGAACAGTAACCACGCTGACTAGTAAGTACGCGTCTTATGCTGGAGCTTTGATCGTTGCGTCAACTTGTTGTTGCAAGTGGACAACCTGTCAGCTCACGTATGCTCTAGTTTGTTGTGAAATGGCACAGGTGTTGTAATTTGAAAGGCGGAAGAATAGCATAGTTTGTGTCAAGCTATAAAGTGTTCGTTCAATTAATTATTGTTGCTACCTTACCATTCTTCTGTATTTTCAACTTTGATTTTTAATTGATCGAATGGCTCACTATGCTTTCACCCAATCTGTGTTCGATCCAGACAGGTTGTTTTTAATATGATTTCACTATGGAATAAAAATAACGAACGGTATACATATTTGGTAGACGAGATGGGAAACACTGTCCAGTTGCTCCTAACGTAAGACATTTCTGGATTACTTAGCACGATTGTAGGATCCTTTTGCGCGATAATTTCAGCCAGTTTGAGCCTAAACTTGATTGTAACGCATCCCATCGTATAATGATCAGGTTTTATGTTAATCAGTTGCACACTGGTGCATATATATATATATATAATCAAAATATAGTAAACCATGACTCATTTCCCATCGTCAACTTCACATTGTTGATTCGCTCTGGTGCGTAGCCGATTTGCGTCCATTGGACCTTGGTTTGCTGATGAACTGGAACCTCCATGTCTTAGCTAAAAACAGGTAACCTTAAAATGCCCACAGTTTGCAAACAAGCAGAATTTACAGTGTGAATGAGTCATCGCCTTTCATCATCATCATCATCATCATCATCATCATCATCATCATCATAGATAACAATACATCAGTGGTTCATACTGATGCTTAATTGCCACATAACCACGAAAGAAAAAAGACCCTATGTGTGAAGAGAGGGAAAAATGAAGGGAAGGGGAATGGACTCAATTACTAAAAATAGCTACGTCTGTATTCAAACATACAACATCAAGGCGCCCACACCGTGCAAACAAACAACCGTTCTGTAAGTGAAAGTAAGGCGTCATCAGCAAGACAGCGTCCTTTCGGCTTTCATTGCCTCATGTCATTAAATGCACTCACTTCACAGTGCACTCACTTCACAGACAACTCGGCCAAACAACTACAACATTCACACCACTGAGCTCGGTTAGCCGCTATTTCACCTAATGTCTCCAGCCACCGACTCTACGAGTCGCGAGGGCCCCAGCCTGAGAGATTAACTCTATCTATTGTTACCAACCCCTTCGTGAACGATTTCATTTGTCTACGCCAGGTCATGGTCTGTCCACCTCGCATCTTCCGCCAGTCGGCCGCAGCGTCGGCAAACAGTGCTTGATGTAGCAAACGACTAGCTGGCTTTCTTAATACATGATCTGACCATCTAAGCATGTGCAAATGTAGTGACTGAACAAGAGAACTCGTTTGACAATCAGTACCAAACACCCGATTCCTAACCTGGTTGCCGACTTGCTGTTGTCACCCGATCCGAGCGATTGAACGCAGTCCTCACTATTGTCTGACATACGCGACCTTTTAGCCTCAGGAAAATACCTCTCTGTCGCCATAGGTGTCTCAGATGAGCAAACACCACCCTAGCCTTGGAGATACGCGCTTATGTTTCATTCCCTACACCGCCGCTTTTTGGTCTCTGCTACTTCGCTGCTTTAGTTTTCTTTTCTTCAGGGCTAATTCTCCTAAGCAACCGCAACATTTATCTCACTTATGCGGATTAGCTAATTGTGGGTTTTGCTCTAAATACCGTTCCAATAGTAGGGAGTCGTTTACTTGTCCGTTCCTAATGGCCACAAGCTTTACCAGAAGATACTACGGCTTGAACAGCCGCTCAATTCCACGGAGATACAGAATACCTCAGAATAAAATGTCAACCAGAAGGAATGAAACTGGATAAAACATGGTTAAACGTAAGACATGAAAATGGTATGGACATACGTGCGGCATTGGATGCGACATTTTTTTCTCTGGGACAACGTTTCGAACCAACGATTTGAGTGGTTACGAAGACCCCAACAAGATGGGCAACATCTATCCACTATGCTCAACGCAACGGTCAGGATCTTCGTATTTAGTGACCACTTCGTTACTGAACCAACCTGGCTTCGTACTGAATTGTTGGTGGTCTCAGTAGATAACTCCGGATGCAAAAAGCGCACACCTGGTATGCATAGTACGTGGCCTAACCATGACCGACAGCCCAGCTTATTTATTTGACCGCCTGGCTGGATTTTCCGAGCCTTGATTTTGTATGTTTGAATATAGACATAGGTATTTTTAGTACTTAGGTCCCCCCCTTTTTTTTCTTTTCTCTTCCTAGACAAGGTTTGTTTCCTCTTCGTGGTGATGTATTGCTGTCTATGATGATGATGATGGTGATGATGATGATGGTGATGCAAAATATGCGTTAACAAACGGGACAACTATTTACTCTTGTGCTTTCGTAATAAATAGTGTTTTACAGTGTGGTTCCTACTGGCGAGTTATTAACTTTGAAAGTCTAATAAATTATTTAGCCAAGTGACCGTCAAATCTAACTGTAAGTGTAAGAGAAATTTGAAACATTGAGTTCCCTTTATCCAGTTCATTATGCTTTATGTATTCGACTGATGAGAATAAACGAAATGCTTGCATCTCGCAATGTATGTCTTCTTGCCGTCTTAATGTACGCGTAAGGTAAAATTATCACAACACGTGTGCGATATATTTAATTTCGTAGGTGTGATCAGTTTGGTCTGGTAGTCGTTAGATAATGTCATCATACCACACTTGTTGATCTGTTTTGTTCACTGGGACGATGGGTAATACAAGGTATAGGTACGTTTGCACTTTCATAACACCAGTTGAGATCCAATAGTTTCATTTTTATGCATTTTGTTAAGGAACTTTCATGGAACGATGACACATCTTAAAAAGGATTGCATAACACCGGATTCCTTGTAGAGGCCATCTTCTGCAAAGATTTTCACTTACCAGCCACCACCGCCATTATCAGCATCAAAGAAGTAGACTGCTGATTTATACTAGTATCTGTCTGCAATACAACAATAGCTTGACTGAAAGACGGAGCACTGGAGTATGAACTAAAATATACTTGTTATGTAAGATGTGTTCTCGAGCAACATTCCGTTCGTCCTCTGCAGTTACATACACGAAATGATAACCAACGGGATATTGGAATGAGTGCGTACAAGCAGAATAGTGATGCCTATCTGACAATCATAGATTGGTGTGTGACATGTCTGAATATGTGAAATTTTAATCCATGTAAGAAGAATTAACATAAGCAGGTTAGTAAGGTTATGTGAGTACAGTAGGAAAGTGTTCAAAACAAGAACTGAACAATGAAGACATAAAGTATTAAGATAAAATTATTGGTTAGTAGGTTGACATACTTGATAATTTAGGTGAAGACCAGTTGTGAAACAATTTGTGATTTAGCTGGATTCAAACCATCGACAGAAACAGCATGTCGAAGCTCAGATGTTTTGTAGTCGGGTCTAGTTCATATAATGCCTAAATGTTGACGGCATTTGGATATTTGACTGGTTGCATCTTTCTCATCCTGATAGGTTTTTTTGGTTAGCATACTAACGCACTAAACTCGAGCTTTGTGCTTTGTGCCATCTATACCGCCATCCGGTCCGTGATTTTCACATTGGTTCACGGTAGTCCTGACTGCATACTCATGTCAGGGCGCTCGACAGCAACCTGGTGTGATCAGCGTGGGTGATCATTTCAAAAGGAGAGTGAACAAAATCTCTCTGCTTGCTCTAATTGCCCACGATCAGGACTACTCAGTTAGATTGAAACACGTCGTAGTTGTCGTCGTTGGTCGAGACAACTGGGAAATTTTTAAATTATAAATTGATGTCCGGGGATTTAAACGAGTTGTTTTTACCCGTGGGCATCTTGGTATTCACGTATGAGGGCCACACTATCACCAACGTTTCCCAACAGTGACCTCTGCTTTGAAAAATAACGTAAAAATGCCGGGGTTTTTAATGTTTTTTTTTTGTCTGACTCAAGTCTACCCAGCATGTGAAGGGTTGCATTTGTTAGGTTGTGAGTTTCTGGGGGGAATTTTAAGTTGACCAACATTGAGTCATAATGGCTTAATGATAGCGCGACCAACCACTTAATGTAAAGCCCAAATTTCAGTCTTGACTGACGCAGAATCTTGTCTATGTTTCGGAATCCTATGCATAAAATACTCAGATTCCTATTCTGATATTGATCAGTTTGTTAGGGGTTTTTGATGTATGCACGAGTTTTTATTGAATACATCAGAAACGAACCCGAAAGCTATTGCCTTCTGCCACTGACGTTTTCCCAGTTTCTTAAGATGGGGATGACTATCCTGGATAACTTGACGCAAAAACATATCTGCGAAATCTTAATCATATCGTTATACGATATCTCACTAAATACAGGTTCGCTGCACGGAACGTTGAAAGGATGACAAGACAGTTCGTGTGTTGCTTGACTACATTCCGGATATCACTGGAGTGGAGGATATTTTTGAGTTCACAAAAGCTTTTGACTTAAGAACATGATCCACTAGAAAGCAGTAACCGGCATTCAGAAGTAGCTCATATATCCTTCTGACAACAAGCTTTCTAAGGGTCCATAGATTCAGTTGAACTAAGTGATTGATTATACTGCTGAACGACATGCACCGTGTTGCAATGTCACAAAAGAACCTACCTAGTTGTGTGAATTAAGGAACCGGGCTGCCAATGATTACCATCAGGTGACTTCATACTAGCCCCCCAGGTTACCCGTGTACAGATACACACGGCGCTAACACCATAAGGTTTATGTGGCCGACTGGTGACAAATTTATAATTATCTGATGACGAACATCGCTAAGTGTGTTCATATCGACAATTTTTTTAAAATCTTCTTACACCCTATGTTCTAGATGAACGTTTTAAGGAATTTTACAGCAATAATACATTTTCAATCTTTATACAGTAGCTCATTTTCTCTATTATGACATGCCGAATCATATTCTTTCAATGTTGCCATTATGCATCCGAGTTTTTGTATTGAATAGGGATAACTAATCAAGTAGAGTGGTGAGGGCCAAATAAAAATTGACTTGAAGCTCCTACCTGTTTGTCATATTTGAATGGTTTATGTGTTTATCAGTTATGCGTAGCTCCATGCTGTGCGTTTCAGTTTGAGCGTGAGATATGTGACTCAAGTGTCATCCCTGTCTCTTCATTTATCTCGGGCTGTTCGTTACAATTGTACAGCAGTTGAACTTCAGTATAAATCCCTGTCATATTGCTATAAATATTAATAGTGTTTGGCTCGCCTACTGTCAAACTGGCTCAACCGAGATAATAGAGGTTCTTACAGGCATGTCTAGCAAACAGCAAGCATGCCGTAAGGCTAATTCTGCAAGATCTAAACTATTGCAGTTTATGCTTAGTTTTGAGTGTGCTCTTGATTTCAGAGAAGTTTTTTCGATCATTTAACTACTTTACACACTATCGAGGTTTTTGACGATTTTTGTTGGAAACTTCGTACTGAATGGTTCGCAACTCCGACTAATTATTTCTCCTACGGATTAAGCAGAAGTTACACAGGTACATCTCAAATTGATATCGAATGGAATGATAACTGGGTAAAGCTTTCAGTTATGATTGTTCAATCTGACTACATTGTGCTTTCCGAGCGGTTATTACAATCGTGAATTACGCACACCGAGACTACCAGACACGACACAGACTTGTTGCTAGTAGTTTATGTGAGCAAATTTTTGTGATTGCCAACGAGCACTTAGAGCTTTGGTTGATTTCATTTAGACGGCATTCTTAATTACTGCTAATTTCCTCCACAAACGACTATTAGCTTTGAGTTTTGCCCTTGTTAGACCTCGTTTGCAATGAGCCGACTTAAATTTAAACCCTAATTTGAGGTGTCGTGATTCAACTATGTGTCATTACGCTTAAATGCCCAAGTACATTTGCTTGCAAATAATACCGACATCGCAAGACTATCCAGAAGGGAGCCACAGCTACTGCCTGTTAGCTTCAACCAATAGCCCGTGCTAATGATGTTGTAATCAGTTTGGTAGCCACAATTCAATCAGAGGCGACAGGATCTGGTCGTTCAGATAGGATAATTCAGTGGTGTTAACTTTCTGTGACTGGGTTAGCCATATATACATATATATATTTATATATGCCTATGTATAGAACGATTGTATCTAACATAGGTAACGCACTAAATAGGGGGTAGATCAAAGAACTACTACTTATATGTATAGTTCTATCGCGTTACTTTTCCTTCTGTCAGTAAACTTCTTTCTGCTCGTTTTTACCTCTCCCTTCTGGATGGTGCAGTATACTGCAATCTTTGTACCTTCATTTATGTTTTCGTGATCAGTAAGGTTATTTGATCTATGTGGTAGGAACGGATTATATAAAAGCAGCATTCTGATAATTGTCAGAATCATCTCAGATGTGCAACCGTACATATCGGTAAGTTATTGTCCTTCTCCTTACTATCCAGTTTTAACGAACACGTGAATTCTGCTTATCAAAACCTGTTTGTTGGTGAAGAACAAGTAATAGTTGTTGATGTACTTAAACGAAAAATCATTTCGTATTCACTACCCGTCATTCACAATGCCAATTTGTAACTCAGTCGAAGACTAAACCTGTATTTAGTCACCCGATTGCTTTAATTTTGTATGTTGCAAAGTTTGGATGACCATCGTTTAATTTTGCTTCATTTGCGATTTATACGCCTGTGTGGTCTGTGCGACAATCGTTCGTACTATTTGGCGCTACGTTACAATGGTCAATAAACAAAAAATTCTTTCGTTTGAGTTAATATAGTGATCTCTCAACCCTGTGATCAAGACTTGCTTTTTAATTCCGTAAATGCACTCTCATCTTTGTTTAGTTATTCGTTGGCAAATAAAAAGTACGTTTTGGAAAAATGAATGAGAGTTTGACAGAATGCGCACGCATCTGAGAAGATACTAGATAATTTTTCAATTGGCTTGGCAACGACCAATTTGGAAACTCGTATAGAGGTAGAGTAGGATTTAATGGTTAGAGGAAATCAATGAATCGGATTTGAGCTAATTTGATTGGTTGGTAGATTCTGTCTCATCGTTGACAAAAACGATAATTGTTGAACACTGTAGGAGGTACCAGGCAACAGGTGATGGACAAAGTGAGAATACATTTTAACTGATCACTTCTCGAATGTCTAGTCATATTAACAGTTTGAATGTAATTGAAGACAGCATTGATATGACTTACAGATATGTTCATTTTCTAAGAAAACAGAGAAAAGGCTATCTCGTTCTGCCACTCTGTCTAAATTTTGTTTATGGGAGCAATAGATTGCATCCCTTATAGGTGTGGGTGCGTTACCATTATCTGTGATGACTACAATCGAGGGAGGTTTTACATCTTCACTTAACTCAATGTTTTTGTCTACTTGTTCCCATTTAACGTTTATTTTTTCTAAATTTCCATATAATTTTTCGCCAGATCTGATGCTTGTTGTTCATTGCTTTTCCACCTTGTTTCGCCCTAATTGTCTTACCAAGCCATTTTAGGTCGTGAATACTTCTGAAGCGATATGATTTCTTGCACAGGCAAACGGAATTTAGGCCTTTTTCGCCACAATTTTAGTATGCGTTGGAATTTTTAACTGGTAGTAGTAACCGTTGTTTATTTAACGATTGGTTTGTCAGTATCCGTTTGACCTTATGTTGACCTGAAGTTGGCCAGTTGAAGCGTGGCTATTAGATTCACAAATGTAGCCATTTTTCAGGTCAGTCAGAACACAGCAAGTCAAGTGGTGTTCAGCTAATGGACGTTTCACTATACAGTGCATCGCTTACCCACATACGGCATGTGCCGTTGCACGCAAGAGCCTTTAATCTTAGACCTTTTGTAATTGAGTAAATTCTATTGCGTGCCCTAATCTATCCACCATGATTTTTTTACTTAGACCCCCATGTCTAGTCATATTAGTCATTTATAGGGCTTGATTGAGTGGTAAATTGGTTAACAATATCTGATATTTTAGACTGAAAATTGCGCACACTGTAGTGTGCATATAACTAGTTTCCATCACTTCCACAAGTCAAAGTAATAATCCATTCCCCAATTTTGATAATGTCTTGTTTGTTTGTCATACATAAACTGTAATTCGGATTACGCAATGTGATTCGCAGTATCACTTGAATAGTTTGAGGTGGTATCATGAACCTATTTGAGTTGCTTTTACCAGTTGATGATGAATATGGAAGACTTCGAATTAGCTTCGAAAGTTTTGGATTCCGTTGTAGTTCCCCTGGTCATTACTGGTATCCCGCTGGACCGATACAATCCGTTCCTTTTTGTTTCAGTTGCTTGTTACGTTTAAAGTTGTCCAATTTAAGTACGTACTACTTTCTTGGCTTCGCATGGTACAATCCACCATTTTCTCTTTTGATGAATCCATCGCTTCTCACTTACCAGCCTACGATGGTCCACAGTCACATGATTTAGCTAATCCGGACGAACTCTCCCAGACGGAAGTCCAGGTGATTCGTTTAGCAAGTCCGTTACAGGAGGTTGAACAGAAAACAGCAGCAGACGTACCGTCTGATCGAAATCGACCGAACAGTCGCCACAATGCCGGTCCTCGTCAGTCTTCGCAGGAATCTACCGATCAAGGAATGACACGATCTAGCACCTTGCTATCTACGTTGGATCAAGACGCTCTGCTTCTCTCTGCCAGTTAGTATTGAAGTCTTCATTCCTCTCTCTTTGCCTTCTGATTCAATAAATCGATGCGGTTGCTGTTACCAATTAACTATGTACTGCGTATTATGGTGGCGTTGTGACGCATTTCTAAAGATCGAACGAGAAAGCCAACAGACTGAAGACTAAACACTAGAGAGATCGGCTGGATGAAAACCGATGATTGTAGAGATTTCGTTGCGTTGTGGTTAGATACGACTCGGTCACCTAACCGAAATTTACCTATGGAACTAGTTTAAGCATATTTTACACAGGTTTTGGTTATTAACGTTGATATTTCACATTAGACGACAACATTATTCTTATTTCCAAATCCGTTGTTCATAGTTTCGTACGAATTGTTTCGTTAAGATTTCGAATAGATCATCCATTATGTTATTCATTGGCTTTGCTGTCTGCATTGTTTGTAATACGACTGTAACAGTTCAGTCTATCTGCGGTCGATCCAATTAGTCGGTTTTAAGTAACCGTATTGAACATTCACTATCGAATGATAATACTGCTACTGAAATATCGCCTAGCAGGTTTAATGAGATCGGAGATCTCGACCTGTCTGGGAAGTCCTAATCGCAGGGTTATCGATTGGAGTTAACAGACAGTAACTGTGTCTCCATTTCGAGACGATCGGGCAACCTGATCATTACTCACAAGCGAAAGTGGTTGAGCGTTCACATATGATAATTCGGTCGTGCTTAACTTGAGGTCAATGGCGCAGTGGTAAACACGGTTGCCTCATGAACAGCGTGTCTGTGGTTCAAGTGCCGGCGATGGCGATGATATGCATTACTGACGAGCTCTAAAGAGAGCGAAACGCGAGTCTAGTGCTTCTTTTCGAAAGGGGCCGACTGGAAAGTCTATGGGGATGCGACAGCTGCGGTCAATTGTGGGTGATGTTCAACTTGAAAATTAACCAAATCCCCGACTACTCATCAGTAATCTAAAAGTAGTATGTCTGCTGTTCTACCGTTGTGACATAAACAGATATTCTATTTAAATTGACTGGAAACCTGAATCTGTTCTCAGGTATATGATATTTATTGTTCAGAGCCAATTCTTGATTGTTTCGTTTACCGAGGGATGACTTAATGGTTGGTGTAATGAGCAGTTTAAACTCCCACTAGATTACTGGAGTGTTCATAGTGCATCAGGGTCATGAGAATATTAGTCTTCTGATATGTGTCTGGCCCAGTTTTGTAAAACACTATGCACCTGCCTTCCTGGATCACCGATGTAATCTTTTTCAAATGTTTTCAGGCGATGATGAGAACGAGGACACTTTCAAATCGATCGTCGAATCACAAGCTAACACCGTGCCTAGATTTCCCAGCTCAACTTCAGCACTCGGCTATATGGTCCGGCAACACTCCCCATCCCCACCACTCTTACGCGATCAAACGGATATGAACACTCCCAGCTTGGTCCAGCCGATTGGACGACTTATCGACTGGAGTGTCGACCCAAGTATAGAGGATGAACGCGCGAGCCAGGAAGCCACCGGCAGTGTGATAAATCTCTTACAGAACCCACAGGCAAGCAACATCATTGTTTTGAAGAATACGAACGCATCGTCTGTGCCTTTTGTCTTCGATTGAGTGTGGGTTTGATTTATTCCTCTGTGCTATACAGTGCACATTATTTTTACGGTGATTTTCCATGTGATTGTATGTCTTATACGGTGAAAGTTACCTGTCGGATCCCAACACTCAAATCATGTGTCTTACGAATCGAATCACATAACATTTGAAGACAGTGTATTTTTAAGATGTAATATGGTCTGAATATTAGTTCGTTCATAATGCACTTCGAATCCCATTCTCACCACCCTGCCAGCAGGAAGCGTAAATGGGGATGAAACTGGTTTTCGTGTGTGTCGAAAGGCATCTGCATCATAGAAACGTTGTTACAAGTTTGCTTCTCACTCATGTTACAGCAAACAACTTTGTTGATTGGTATATTGCCAGTCGCTCCGACGACTATCGGTACTTTTTGAAGGCAGTCTGAATTAAGGATATAGCGTGAGTGTACGTCTACACACCTTAAGTATATGTGGTCGTCACGTTATAACGCGGATTTTGGACGGATCGTTGGTAGCCAAACAATAATGTGGTCACTGAGGAGTAGTAGGGGATTTTGTTTTTTTCATATAGGTTGAACATTATCCACAGTTGGTCGCAGCTGTCGCATTCACGCTCAACCAGTCAATGATTTCTGTGATTTCAACTTGGAGAGAAGTTCTAGTCGAGGAGTCGTCGATTGGAGTTAACAGACAGTAATTGTTTCTCCTCTCGAGGCGATCGGGCAACCTGATCATTATTCACAAGCGAACATGGTTGAGCGTTCACATATGGTAATTTGGTTGTGTCTAATGTGAGGTCAATGGCGCATTGGTCAACAGGGTTGCCTCATGAAAGCGTGGCCGGAGTTCTAGTCTCGGCCTCTAATAAGAGCGGAACTCGAGTTTAGTGCTTCTTATCGATAAGGGCCGGCTGGAAAAGTCTATGGTATTACACCAGCCGCAGTCAGTTATGGGCGATGTTCAATCTATATGAAACAACGTGGTCACAAAATATGAAAGCCTAATTATCCCACTGAGTGAAATGGTTGTGTTACCTGCTTGGCGAGAGTCTTTTCAAATCGCCTATACGAAACGTTATCTCAAATGACAGTGTACGCAGACGTTGACATACCTGCATTCGTGCTGGTTCTAAGCATTCCGGTTTATCTTGTTATTGTTATTATTACTATCATCATTTCATATGCTGTTTCAGTAATTGTTTGTTTTTCCAGGTTATTCCGCGTCACTATTACGAATAGTGTCAACCAGAGTCCAGTATCTTTTGATCAGATTCTTAACCATTGCGAATGAATGAATGAACTGGAATATTTCGATCAGAGGGTTTTTCTATCATGTTTGACTGGCTGTTTGCGCTGTTACCTTGAATCAAACCAAACTCATAGCCCATACTGCTTGAAGGACATTGCCTTTGTTGTAATGAAGGAGGCTGTATCGCTTCGTTCACCATTTTATCCAGCCAGCTGATATATACTGGGCCAATTCCCTGTATTTTATAGACACTACATGTTATCTTCTACCAACCACATCACTTGCTGTTCAGTCTATTTTTGACTAGTCACAGATATAACCTCTAATATAATTCACTGAGCCGCTTGACTTGCACTCAACGCACATTGGTCATTCGTGTTTGTTCCCGAGCACCCGTATACAGTCCATCATGAAAGCATCAGTACTTGCTGTTTGAGGTCAGTACTGGTTCTACACACATTATGGTCGCCAATCCGACTCGTTAAACAGCTTGGTCATCGAGACCATTCAGTTCGGTTGCACTCTATCCTCCAGTATTACTGCTCACCAACTGCTACTCGATGTATCATGAAGTGTACTTACCGTATGATTGATGGCTTGTGATTGAGTTTATTTTCCAATTTCATGTAATCTCATCGTTTCTCCCTAGCTTCCTCCTGTTTGTGTTCGTTCGTTTTCCTTTATTCCTTTGTTCCAGTTATACTGTTCGGGGTGACTCGTTCATAGCATTTTGTGGTTTGCTTTCAACTTCACGTCAAAATGTCCAATATGTGTCCATATACTACAAACTTCAGTCTCCTTGTCAGAAATGGTCTTTATGTCTGTGATGACTGACAGTTGTGTTGAAATACTTTGCTTGTTCAACTAAATCACTGACCAATATTAATGTTGAAACTAGGATGTTGTTTTGTATTGGCTAACCGCAGGTTTCCTATAGGTTTCACAAGGCTTATTCACAAAATTGGCAATAACTGAAATATTTTCTTTCGTTTGTCAGATCGTGGTCCTTTGTCGGGCCAGACTGTTAG
>JTDE01005476.1:27502-40279 GCA_014338405.1 Paragonimus skrjabini miyazakii
CCATATAATGGAAATCACTGGTTGTAAACGGTCAGACATGCAAGCCCATAGTAATCAGTGGCCAGACAACAAAAACAAGCATGCGTACCAATTTTTATTAAATGCTGTGATCATTTTCTTCCTCCACCGTTCTGTCAGTAGCGGTACATTCCAGTTAAGCATTACATTAGTTAACTATTTTTTCATCTTGTCAATAGGGCAATCCATTGATTACAACTTTCCGTCTCGTTTCTGATACGGATTCCGGCCTTTTGGTTGAGTTCCCTTTGTGGAGGCGAACTGTCAACTCGCCATTAAGCTTACCTGAAGAGATCGGATGCCAGATGCAATTTATCAGCATCTTCATCACTACGGATACTTAATTAATCAAATCCACAGAGCATACCTGTTATTTTTATGTCTATATCTTTCCCCTATTGTGGGTGCGCGCGTGTGTGTCTAAGCCCCCGTTTCGTTCACGACTGTGTGCTTATGCACGTTTCACAAATCTGAAGCGATACAGTGCGTGTGTGTGTGTGTTTTCTTCACACATGAGTAATTCTTTTAATTTGAACTTGAATAATCCAACCGAGTAAAGTTTGTGTCGGGTCTGCGGTTTGATAGTTTGATCGATTCTGTGCGTTCGTGTCCCAATTTGATTAATGAGTTCATTAGCGACGTTGCTGAAATCGGTCGAGTTTTCCCTCCCATTTTACCGTTCTGCCCCGTTGTCCTTATGTTGAAGTAAGTTGTTTTAGAGGAAACATAGATATATCCGATATACCGCTTCGATCGTATTTGTGAATTGTTTACTTCCGCCTGCGTCTCATTTGAGTTCATTCTTTAAGACAATCGATTTAAAACCCTCCCACTATCCTGTTCATGATATCATCGAGTATGGCATAGTATGAACGGGTACACTGAAAACTACTGTCCTAGTTCACGGAAGATGAACACAAAGTCACCAGTTGCCATGCACCTAGAATTTCATGAATGGATGTTCGGAACCGGCATAACAGCGCAAACGAATGTTAAGTGTTTTTGTTTATAGTAGTTTATCTGTGTTCAATGTGTGTCCGCTTCCGTAATAGCCTATTCACGGATGCCATTGGTCTTCTGGATAAAACACCCTATACCGCTTCTTGGTGTGGTGTACACAGTCAACTGTTAGACAGTTATTTTTACAAAAAATGTAGACTGGCGGCGCAAATCAAGTTTGGGCTCTCAAACGACTGTACCACAAACTAAAGACAAAAATCCATGCATGTTAGATTTATCATGCATAAATGTTCAGTAGTCTTTTCTGCGCTGATCTGTTTAGCCTAAAAAGCCAGAATGTGTTCCATTCTTGTGTTTTGTGCAACCTCGTAGGGTCGTACTAAGGCCAACTTTTGTTTGCATACTGCGCTACCAAGCATGTCCACCGTTGTGTGCAATTCATGGTTGGGGTTAATGAAAACAGTCATGTTATTCAATAGAAAAACTGGATGGATTGGAAAGCTGCTCAGATTTAACGCAGACTACTTCGTCATGCTTTCCCCCCCTCTTTCATGACATTTAAGGTGTGGGCAGGTCACTCATCTAAAACGTTAATATTTCCATTTTCTCCATTATATTAAAGGTAGCCGTCACCGGAGGTCTCTCCCAGGATCCGCCAGCTATCCCTCAGATGAACAGTTTGACTGAATCTTCACAAACATTTCCCGCCCTTTCAGTCACTAAGCCGAAATTATCGCCTCCCCCACTGTCCAGCCGTCAGCGGCGTAGATCTGCCCCCATGCAGCCTGTCCGACCACCGTCTGTGGTTGTGAATGACTCTAGCGAATTATTGATGAGAAACAGTTTCACCAAACCAAAACAACAGTCATTCGAACAAGAACAAAGTGCCGATGTTCCGGTAAGCTCATTTGGCTTCAAACTTGGCTGAGTTTGTTCAACTGTTAATGAGTAAAATAATCATTTAACAGACTCGAATGCTCTGGTTTAAATTAGTGGCCGCTCCTCGTTTTGGTCGTTCTTAAACATTGATGAAAGGCGAAGTTAACAATCAAGAAAATCGAAATTAAACGTTTTGTTTAAACTTGATAGACCGTTGCAATTAAGAAGTTTGAGATACGTGATATGGAAAGCTGGTCAGACTTATATGTTGTTAAGTGCAGAGGAATTTGAAAAGCACACGTGGATTACTGGAACCTCAATCACGAATTTTATCCGACACACCAACCGAGAGAGAACGTGAAGTCAGCCATCCAAATAGCCTAGATACTTCGTGACAACAGTTTGTCATACTGACGGTCCTATCGTACACTTAACTGGGTACTATATATATATATATATATGCATATATATAAGGAAATGAGTCACTTGTATATATATATATATATACATATATATATATATATATATTATCCGTGCCGTTTTCCTATCGCAATATTTGCTGGTTTTCCCCACGACAATCTGTTGTGCAGGGGGAAAAGAAACTTCACCCTGTCACACATTTTGTTTATTGTGTTTTGCGAGAACAGGCCGCTTTTGTCCATCGGTCTCGGTGACTGCATATGGTTTGGAAAAGAGAACAGGATGATTTGCAGCTCTAAATAGACACAAATCAAACACTTATGTAATACAGGTAGATATCTGTCATACTTATTACACCTGCATGTGTTGACTACATATTCATCTACTCTCAGCAAATAATAGGAGTTATTGCTATTAGTAGTGCTGGTTAGTTACGTCACATTTATTATGATTTTCGTGAACTTCATGAAAAGATCCAAGTGTACACCTTCACTCTACAAACCGATCGTTGCCATAGAACACAAGTCGCATGTGATCTGTCTGTTGTCAGCCTGTTCAAATCTACTCAGAACTAGTCATGACAACTGAGGTACGAACTTATGTACGTTAGATTACCAATCAGACATTGTTACCGTTTGTCGACTACCTGTCGATCATCCTCTAACCTCATGTGCGACTCTAATTGGTTCATCTGACTTAACACACTCCTGTCGAACTTGGTATATCGTCCACCGTAGAGTAGAAAATTTGAAATTCCATTACAATACGGAAGACGGGTAAATCCATGGTTTGCATGGAGTATGGATCTACCCAGAACAACCGTCCCGAGATAGTGGAGACGTTTTCAGAATCTGTCATGCAAACAATCACTCGTTCAGTAAAGACCGTTCAGATGATCGATACCAAAAAGCTTACGCATACATGTATAAGTATAATGAATCCTGAATGGGAGTTTGGTTATGTTCGTATCCGGTCCAGGCTCAATACACACTGTCAACTTCATTTGCTCATTTCTTGTTCGACAATGTATCATTGGTTATCCATTTGATTTCGCAAACCTGATCACGCTGCATGTTAAGGTCACTTTTGTTGGTTCACGCAGTGTATAAGGCACAACTAATGGAATGATCCATGATACCATGAACAAACATCGCCCTGTGGGCACAAGACGTAGTAAGTTTCTGTTTTGTTCGTGATTTTCACTACGCCAATCAAGCGCCGTCTATTCGCTTGGAACTTTCAGTTTCTAGAGCTTGAAATTAAAGATGTGTCTCATTCTCGAAAGTTAGTACTTCCGAACCATAAAGGGAACGGATATGGGAAAACAAATTGTGCGTTGTGCTAATGTTCATTATTAAGTAATTCCTTGGTTAAGCCACAACGAGTTAAAAACCGAAAGAGTTATCGGTTTCGCAACGTTTCGACCCTCTCGGAGAGCCTTTATCAAGCGATTTAAATCAGAAAATTTACAATTTACATTGTAAATTTTCTGATTTAACTCGCTTGATAAAGGCTCTCCGAGAGGGTCGAAACGTTGCGAAACCGATAACTCTTTCGGTTTTTAACTCGTTGTGGCTTAACCAAGGAATTACTTAATAATGTGTCTCATTCCCTTACACTATTTCTTGCTCCCTGTAACGTGAGTACGGTAGTTGCAGCAAGTTCAGTTTGATCGGCTTCTACAGTTATGTGTTGTAACGACCGCTGGGTTATGGCTTGATCTTTCCAATGTGGTTATTAGGTATTCATCTGAGTCGGTCGAACAAACGAGTATGCAGTTATTCGGCATACTGAGAACGATATCACTGAAATATTGCAATGTTGAACATGTCTGTTTTGCTAGCATCAATACGAGAGCATTGGAATACAACACTCGGCTCGAAGCATTACTGATTTATTATGAAAAAGATTTTTCGTCTTGTATCGATACAGCCTTTTCATTGACTATCTGACTGTTCATTCATTCTTGAACTTTTGTGATAGAATACAGGCGACAAAGTTTAGTTGCTTTGACTAACGAACATCAGGTAGATAAATTTTGATTACCCTCGATATTAACGAAAATGCTATTAGCCCGGCTCAGCAAAACTGCCGATGGCCAATGATGTTTATAAGTTATCTAGTAGTTTCT
The DNA here is from genome assembly GCA_014338405.1 of Paragonimus skrjabini miyazakii. Taxonomy (NCBI): domain Eukaryota; kingdom Metazoa; phylum Platyhelminthes; class Trematoda; order Plagiorchiida; family Troglotrematidae; genus Paragonimus; species Paragonimus skrjabini miyazakii. The sequence goes on from JTDE01005476.1 coordinate 31,911, forward strand.
TTTAAGCTCTGCAACTGATAACATTCTCATGCATATAACACTTTGTATCATACGTTTCACATCTCGTTGTTAGTGGAGAAGCGACTGTTAGGCCTCTGTCATGAAATACCTGTGGTAAAATGCACTGACCTACTTCTTAATTTGATATAAAGGTGCACTGATACGGTAGCCTGGCAGTTTTGTGATGCATTATGCCACATGACAGTAAGCGCTTCGTGGTTTTGAGGTTGGAGACTTGTATGCTTAATGCATACAAGTCTTGATTTTACCTTAGGTTGACCTCAGCCAAGTATTTCCGGCTTTTTTGGTGTTGAATCCAAGAGCAATGTTTGCATTTTTGATACCAGCAACTTCAGCTCATCCAGAATCATAACTATTGGTTCTCGTTCCCGGAGTAACATTTGACATATTCATACTGTGCCGGAAACTTTCCCATATTGATTGGTCACATCATGAATTGAACGTATTGGTATTGCTTCTTTCTTTCTACTGCGTTCAGTACTGTATTAACTATTCAAGAATCATGATGGGTGTCCGATTAGACCTGCCATTCTTGTGTGTGCGTAACTTTTTTAATTTTGCTCACTGATTTGTTTTCCAATTACACTCTGATTCTTCAAAACGGATCCTGTATTTTTTGCTGACCTTGTAAATGAAATTCGTTCACAGTGCCTTGCAATTATTCCACAGTAGCAGTAGAATAGTTTCTATTCTATATCACAGAAGTTCATCATTTTTAAGAGAGTAAGTGTTGATTTCTATCAACCCTGTGATTGAATTCATCTGAATTAGATTCTGGGTTGCTTAGACTGTTTCTTCTGGTTGATGACGCTGTTGTTCTTTCCAACCTTCTTTTCATCTTTATCATACTACGCCATGGGGCTAAATACAATCCCAATCAATGGGTTCAATTTAGTGTTGTAATCAGATTGCAGAATGTGACCGCACCAGCCGTTCTAGTGTGAACGGGGATTTCATGATTCGACCCTCAGCAATCCATCACAGACCACGACCCAGACCTAAGAAAGGGCCGAACCGACAAAAAATTTCAACATGGCAGCCTCTAGATTCTTGTTCACTGATCGAATTGGAGTTTTCCGAACGGTGCGAATCGCTTGAAAGACTGTCAATCGCCAGGCCTCGGTGTGCTCAAACTCGCGTCGTTCGTACGTTATTTCACACCCCGGAATCCCGACCGCATCCATCAATCCAGCTTTCTCTGACAGCCCGCTGGATTCCGGCTAGTAGATCGAACCATGGTATGCGTACTTTGCGCAAAAGATCCAACCAATTAAACTCCTCTACGCACAAATTCCATTCTGCAAATAGTGCTCAAAATCAGGACCTTACCAAACCGAAAACTGGCGGCAGTTCGGTTCACAAGACGAAAACTGTGATCGGAAAAACTAGTGTTAGTTGAAGACATTACAACCGTCACTCTGCCGTATGTGAGGTTTTGGTTGTGCTCTGTTCTGTTCTCTTCGTTTGTCAGTTCGTTCGATGATAATTCTCATATCCCTTGATTCAAATACTGCTTATCCAAACTGCCACTCATTTTCCCTAGGCGGGTGGGGACGCCTTCACGGTCAGTCCGCATTTTGATCCAACGGAGAATCTTGAAGAATTCGTTTTATATCCAGCTCCTCAGGTTAGTTTTTTACTGGGTTTTCTTTCCCTTTGTTCACCATCTATTATCATTCCTTATCATCAGTGATCACAATTTGTCGTCCGTACCCAATAGTTTATTATCCGACGACCGCCTAACATCCAAAGCATGCAATTCGCACAAAACCTGTTGAAATCGAAAAAAACTGATTGATGCTAGCGCATTTCAACACTTTGCAACATATCAATTTCTCAACTGATTTGAATTGTGTCCTAAAGCCTACGTCATTGTCAAGCGATGCCAAAATGTATGATCAACAATAGTTTCAACCGGTGCAATTAGGCGACGTGGCACTCAGTTTGTAGAGTGACCATCAAATCTTAGGTTTAAGCCAGCTTCATCGACCATCGTGTCCATGGGTAACGTGATGCGCCGACGTGAGGAAAGGGCTTACTAGCCTTAGTTCATTGTGCAATTCTGTATGATATTAGGAACATTGGCAAGCTGTGCAATGTCTCTGTTGGTTACTCATCGGGCGTAAGAAGCTGAGGCCCTAACCAGCCGAACCACGGGACCCGTGGGCTTAGATAAGCTGTTCATATAAACTTTAAAAATTTTACTTCCACTTCCGGTTGCGAATGGTTAACGTCAGAACGTGGAGTATACACTGCGGTTCCAGATGGTAAATTATAAGCATGGATGGTTTATTCATGAACACAAAGTACAAACAACGAAAAATTTATATATTTGTTCAAGTTGTGTATACGTCTCTGTATGCGTTTGTATGACATGAAGTGTGCTAATGTTACCTTTCACGGCGAAGGAAGCATACATTAAGCGAAGCAGTTCAATCCCTCCAACTAGTGGCGTGACTGGGGCAGTCATCATTTTATGGTTAATTATTTGCTTCGGGTAACAATAGAAATTTGTGGTGAACTCTGTGGAATTCCCTCCATGGGTGTCCGTCCTCCGCCCCCTTTGTGCTGAACATTGACTTTGCGGTACGTGAGATTGAAAATTCTATAAACGCTGAATTCGTTGGTAGAACACAGATGATACGTACTTATTAGGCTTCTCAGTCGAAGACGTACAGTCATCATCATAGTCAGCAATACATCAGTAGTTCACAATGGTGCTTAACTGCCACACAACCACCAACGAAGAAGCAAACCAGGTGTAGGACGTACAAACCATGCCTACTACACCTAAAGAACACAAAGTTCACTTCACACCTTTTTGTGACTGGATCTACGGCCTACGAGCGCGCAAAGGGAAACGGAATACTAGTCAATGAAACAACGGAGTATACGCGGTCAGTTATTCTCTTCCCATCCACCCGAGGCCACCGCATGAACACAGGAAAAAGACTGGCTTTCAAACAGAGCTTCTTTATGTTGCTCAGCGCGAAGACAACGTGGTCACAAACCCGTTCGTATTTGTAGTGTTTGCGACTAGCAACAAAGCAAAGCCGAGAATAATGGACCAGACAAAAGTCCAGTCTAGACGTGTAATCAGGATGACAACAACAGCTGTCACGACGGCTGAGGACGATCGTGCAGAATGGAGAAGTACACGACTGTAACAACGGTGAAGGTCGCTGACAGGTGTACTTTGTTAGTCTTTTTGTCATACAATATTTTCGAGGAACTGGTGACTTCCCCGACACAACTTCAGAATGCGATTTCAGGACTGAGGCATTTCCATTCTTACCTCCGTTATTGTAAGAATCGATTACGTTTCCTTTCAAGCTACTCATTAACACAGTCTATTAGCATTTCAAAGATTTTTTCTGAAAACATGTTGTGTTCTTCGACCTTTGTCCCCTGTGACGTCACAAGGACATTCAGTTGTCTTTGAAGAAAGGGTTAGTTATTATCTGTATGCTCTATGGTACGAAAACCTGACTTATTTGTAACAGGCTTTGGAACAAATCTGCCACATCTGACCATCACTGTTTTGGTTAATTATCCCACAGCAATTTAGATGATTGTCTGAGCAACGCTACGGTCCACAAGCGCCTGTCTGACAAATTTAATGCCCGATCATTTTTGTAAGTAATGAATATATACATTTAGTGCTGGATTGCATTCTCGGTATTCTTGCAACACATCAACCATACTAGGAATCTGAAGCAACCAGATACCAGATTAAACAACGAGATGGCCAGCCAATTGCATGGTCACGGAATAGTGAGAACTTGGTCGCACGATCGAGTAAAAACAGTAGATGCCATCTACTTGGTAGGGGGCTTTCATTTTATTGAAACGCCATTCTGAGATTTAGCTTATGGCATGATAATATCTAGTTGGTTAAAAATTCCTCCTGTTAACCTACTTTTCGTCGATGTTATTTTTACAACCTTTCTATCAGACTTTTTTCAAATCGCCGTTGTTGAGACCAGTAACTCTGACTGAATGCAGCTTGAGGTTGAATGGTTATATATATGTATATCTATCGGAATGAGTTGCAAACCTTTTAATAGCTCGGAGTCCCATTTGGGCTGCGTTTCCTAATTGGATTACCTCACATCATTCAACCATTTATCTTTGTCACTGCGTCCTAAATTTGCGCCTTCTTGACTAACCCATTTTCTCTCTTTCGCTTTTGTAATGTACTTTAAAAAATTGTTATTGCACCTCAGTAATTAGTAATGACATTGACCTTTTTTTAAGACACTCAGCCTCTTCATGTTTTTTGTCTACTTTGCTTTCTCATGAGAATGACCTCATTATCAAACAATGCATACTGTTTCGAGTATACAATTCTTCATGCTTTGTTTTTTCAATGTCTACTTGACCTCTAACCCGGATGGATTGTACGGAACGAATAGTAGTAGGGTACCTACATGGAACCCGACAACTGACTAACTGTGTGAACCCGCAAGACAATGAAAATTGATCAGTACGTGTGCTTACCCAACAAATATGGTTCGGTTCGTTTTAATATACCCAATGAAGTAATGAGAACGACGAAGTAACGAACAAGACTTGTTTTCTGTGCTTGATCATCAGGCTAATTACAACACAACAAATATGAAGTATGGTTCAGTACAGTCTATAGTGAATCCATTAACCCCTATCTCTTTAGCCTTTAATAGCAAGACCAAACCAGGGAAAAGACGAAAAAATGAAGAGAATGGACTTAAATGGTAGGACAACTACATCTGTACTAAAACATTCTATACCAAGAGGCATACACTCTGAAAATAAACCGACAATCGAGGCATAAACAAAGGTAAGGTAGCATGATAGCTTCCCTACCGCTTTCAGTGAGGTCTTATAGGCCCGTTTTTTGACGTTGAAGGCGCTTTAGCCTTGAAGACAATAGGTACGAATTCACTTCTAATATTGTCATCATTCGTAGAACGGCTTCCTGAGCACACAAACTAATCAATAACGTTCAGAACATCAGCGTTTTGGCTAAGATCAACGTATAGTTTGAGCTGCAGAATGTATCCAAAAGGTTAGGACAAGATGAGACACAGTATCCAACAAACTGTGTGCTTCATAGGATTTATGTGACAGCAAGGCTCTTATCACCGGCCTAATTCTGATTGACCAGCTCCTGGATTTTGTGGGTATAGCAGGCAATCTTCCATCACTTCGTCTGTGACGAACCTGAACCTGAACGGGGCAAACAGGCAGCCTTGACAGACACCACTATTGATGCAGAATGTGTTTTATGGCCTGCTGCAGCCGCTGGCTTGAGCTGCCATGTCAAAGTAGACCGCTGATATCGTTGATCGGCACACCTTGTTTAATGAACCTCAAAGGTGTAGTTTGATCAACCGAATCAATCGCGCTCTTGTAATTGACAGTTACTTTGACAGGTGGTTAACGGCACGAATTACGTCCCAGGGTTCACCAAAGAGTCAAAATTCGAACTACATGTCTTCCATGAGAGTAGAATCTCGTTTGCTCTCTTATAACGCCTGCTTCCCAATGTATATCCATAAATTTTCAACCAAAAACCGTCCACTTAAACTGAAGTTCGTTGCTGCGTTACAGCGTTTAAAAGTTGTGCACTCGGACGATTCCCTGCCACTACTATTCCAAAATCATTGACTGAGGCTTTAACCCTTTGTTGCAATTCGTGAAAACTTTCCTACTAACTGGGGTGAGTCTTACGTACTTCTCATAATAAGATAATGAAATGGAAGTGTCTGTAATAATCATAGGAAAATTACATTCACCCCCCTCCTAGCTAGAGTTTAGTGATGCATTTAACACAGTAACGGCAACAATGTGAGTGGAAATAAAAGTGCACACAGATAGATGATATTTAATGGGTCTTTGTGGCTTGGCTTGACTTTCTGTCAAAAGTGATCATTACCCAGAGGGATGAGTAGTTCAATGTCCAGATATGCTATCTGAATTGTGTCTTGTTTTATGTCAGTTTCGTCACAGTTAACAGGGTTGTCTCATCAAAACCTGGCGTGAATCAGATCATGGTCGTGGCAACGCTATGCCTCACTGATTATCTCCCTCAGAAACGAAACTCGGGTCTTGTGCCTCCTTTCAGAAAATGCTGCCTGGACTGATGATGGTGAATCTAAATTTCTTCTAAGAATTTTGGCACAGATTTATGTAAGCGTCCGTACCCAGTCTAAAGCCGGCTGGTATTTTGCTGTTTAAGTTTGCAGAAGGAAATTCCCCACAATCGAAATGATGTAGAAAATTATGCCAATTGTTAGCGCTTTTGATAAGTGCAAGCGAATCACAGCGATCAAATGTCTATCCCACCATCCAATGATTACTGATCATAAGTATTGAAATTTGGTTTCCAATGGTATAAATTAACCTTATCTTTCACAGTATCAAGGTTTCCGAGTATCATAATGATGGTGGTTTGTTTTTCTATCCTCGTCGACCGTACATACTCGCATATTTTTTCCGCAGTATCCTACTCAAAGGCAAATAGCGATTAATTTTTCACATGTAGCAAATGTTTGTGGCAGCCACAAATATTTTGGCATCTCATTCATTTGTTGTACTACTTAAACCTAAGCGACTTAAAACGGTTCAATAAATAAGTGCAGTTATGTAGAACGGCAGGTGGGGTTGGTGGTTTTGGTTACCATTTCAAACATGAGTTCTTAACGAACTTCCTCTGAATGTAATTACGAATTGTATTTCCATATCGTCACTTATTCAGTGATGTGTAATAAGCATACGTGCATCTGCAGGTTTATAACACAGAAAGATTCCCAGTTGATTGTGTGCTCAGTATCTAGTATATCCCTCATAAGCGAGCAGGGGGTTCACAGTCATAGATGTTCTGTTATAATTTCGCCGTGTGTTGGTTCACTCTAACTGATAAACATTCCACGTGCTGTCAATATACGCTGCTTTGCAGGCACATTGATAGTGATCACTTCGTCTGGATTTGTCGAAGGATGGTAATTGATCCTGGACGGTGAGCTGGGCAACAGCTGTCTTATGAAACAAACAACGACGGATGTTGCAGCAGGGGTTAGTCTTGAAACGGCATCATCTCTGCGAACGTTTATCATTTTGAAAATGTCATCACGCGGATATTTAGTAACATATATTTGACGTGTTGATCAATTTGCTACAAACGGATGTAGAGCCAAATTATCGCAGAATAAATAGTATCTAGTAGTCTGACAGGATATCACTGTTAGAAAATTGTTGAAAGAGCTTAAGAGAAGCAAAGTTATCAACCGTTAGGTTTTAAATTGTTCGCTTTCACTGTACATACGAGGTCACTTGCAAGCTGGATATCGCCTGACTGAAACTTGCGACCTTGTGGTTGACTGTCGAGTGTCGCTATCATGGAGCTAGCAGGAACTTGTTATCAAATAATAACTAAGTCGGAAGATACAACAGATAAACTAACATATGGATGAGAAATACACATATCGGTATACTGGTTATGCACTCAGTTAAAAGGACTACGAACAATCAGCAACGTTCCTATTTTTAGGCCCCTGAGTACGATTCTACAACAGGGTAGTGATCAGTATAGAATCTGATTATCCATACCGTCAAGCAGGCACATTTGCTTACGTCACACACACGAGGTTTCTTGTATTATGTCTTCGAAATACTCGTAAAACCTCGCTGAGGCAAGACAAGCTTTTCCAAACTGGCTTTCAGATGTGTGAACGTGTATTTTGGTGCTGAATGTGAGCCTCCAGGTTGGGTATGATCAAGTGATTTTTCTATGCATCTTTTGGTTTTACTCATAGGTTTACACGTGCATTTGATAGGTCGTATATGCCAGACAGTTATCACTACAGTCATATGACATATCCCGTCCCAGATGAAAGCTGATCGTGCTCATTAGTGTACGTTTCTAAGGGAACTAATTGAAGAAAATCCGTCTCTACAAGCTTGCTTCACACATGGACTTGATGAGGCCTTTTTTTTGCTGTTACTTCAAGTTCTCAATGAATCTGGTATCCAAAATCATAATCAATCAATCACAACAGCCATGAGCCTGACCAAAAGGTACTGTGGCTCGGGCCGCCGCTCACCTCAACAGTGACGTGGAATATCCTAGAAGAAAACGTTACTAAGAAGACTGAAAATTATTAAAACAAGACTAAGTGGAAGAACTAGAAATGGTATGGATACAGGTCCGCCATTGACTGCGACACTTAGCCATCTCGGATATCGTCTCTAACAAATATCGACTTGAAAGGACTACATGAATCGCTTTGTCATCCCGGCGTTTCTCGTTCGATGCATTTCGTCCGCGCCATAAACCTCCCCTTTTCTGTGGAAGACGTTCGAAGCGT
>JTDE01005477.1:2367-30214 GCA_014338405.1 Paragonimus skrjabini miyazakii
CAGCTTAAGCTGTTTGACACTGCAACATTCTGGTATTGATTGGGTTGAGCGCTTGAAAACTGATGCGAGCGTTTAGTGATATGGACCCAAGGTCCAATCGCTGACCAACCGACAGACCACGATTGCTGCAGCAATCGTTTCTCCTATCGCCTCAGGTCCATGGACCTGAGGCGCGAAAAGTGGCATCGGTTCTTGTGAAAGCGCCACTTAAAGTAAACCTTGCCTTGTGATCGAAGGAGTCCTTTTTGGTTGCATTTATCACAACTGTAATAAGCACTGTGGTCACGTATTCGTTTAACAGACGTAAGAGCTGGTGTATGGCAGATAACAACCTCCGAGCTAACGCCCATGTCGGCCGCGGCAAACAGTATACTAGCTGATAACACACCACGCAGTTCAATAACAACGTCAGGAGTGTAAAAATTAACGTCCCTGCTAGCACAATTAGGGTCACTTTAGGGAAAATCCTGGAGGACACCCTCCGGTTTGCCGTTTTTACCGTAACTGCCAACAATGAAGAACTGAGACACAAATGGCTCGCACAGACGGCATAAAATAGGCCACAAAGTATACTTCTCCAACTCGGTCAGTGACAAGCCATCAATATTCAATTGCAATGGCGACACTTGTGTAATACTATTAATTAAACCAAAATTTGTATGTACACCCAGATGCACATCACGTGTCAACGATGTCTGCGGAGTTTCCATCAGTTTGCTTGCATCCGACGGTGGTTTAGGCAGTCATGCCCCCAGGGGTTTGCTGCAACATTTCAGACTGATCTGCTTGCTCGCGAACAGCTAACCTTGTCAGTTACATAAAGGAAGCATTTACATTTACTTAGCCAACTCCCGCCCAACGGTAGAAATGTTGGTGTGGAAATTTTCCATAACACGGCGAATGCGACGATAAATTGTGAAACGACTGACTAATAATTTCAAACTCCACTGAATATAATATGCATTCGTTAATATGAGCTCACGTTTTCAGACTGCTGCTGGTTAAACATCTTCACATAACGTAACCAAATAGTAGCTAGCGGAAAAACCTTGCAAGAGAAACCACATCAAATTCGAATATGACGAAATTGAAAATGGCGTGCGTTGCAGTTTAGCTAAATAAAAGAACACTTATGTGTACAATAGGTGGCTTCTTACATGTAAAAAATATCCATCAGTATATTTATGTAACTGCATTTGTGTAGACAAATTATAATGACAAAATCATCTCCATAGCATTTTACCTAGATCCATTCATATTGATTTTTTGCTGGTCATAGAAATGCAAACATCGTTCACTCGGAGATTGACGTAATTCATTCCCATATCGCATACCAATCAAATACCAAGAGTATTTCATCCCAAAACGGCCGTGGTTATTCCCTAATGAATTTTTACGTATGCTAGCAGGGCAACCACGCATTTAGTTGTTAAGTTTGGTGACCTCTCCTATGATCGGCTAGAGCATTTGAAAATTTATCTCCAAAGTTATTGGTTACTCCACGGGATCTTATTGTGTTGCGTCAAACTTTATGAAGTGACATACGGGATGCGAAGAGCTTATTTATTTCTCCAAAATGAAGTCGACTTCTGAGGTCAGTGTCCTACAATTCTCAAGCAGCGGCTAGGACGACTTCACTCTGTATTTCTTCTGCCTCGACGGGCTGTTACTAGTCGGACTGCGTTACTGGCACAGGTGGTACTGGTGCCCAGTTATGTGGCCTTCAGTCAGCTCCTAGCTGCGCGAAGGTAAATGGTAAACTAGAAAGTGCGCAATAAAGAGTATTAGGTCCGTGGATAGTGCACGGAGCGCATCTCCAAAGCATCTCGTTGGCTCTCAAAGTCTTCGAAGCTTTACTGAGTTTCTTTGTCTGAGTGGAAGTTCTAGCTGTCCGAATTCAATTCTCACATGATACAAAATAAAGTTGTTCAGATTCAAAAGCCCACGGAGAAATGGACGCAGAGTCACGAACAATTGAATAGTTAGTACACGGTAGATGATGTTGAGATCTCTAAGTGAAAGGTAAGAGGTCCAATCCAGGCTTAGTCTGTTCAGTGTTCATGGGTTTGGCAAACTTTTAACTACGCATCAGACGTGTTCACACACAATGCGCGCTTATATAAAGCGTTTTCACGCACCAACCCCTACGGGTGTACCCAGACCTTGCACTCTAGACGCGTTCTCACTAACGCATTAATGGGCTCACGGAGCACAGTATGTCGGTATCCGGAAAGAGCGTAAAATTATTCACTGTATGGATGTCTTCACTTTCTGCTCGTTACTATCGAACATTGGCTATGAAATCGTCAAAGGTAGCAAAACAACGCGGTCCATCTGCTTATACGCTCGTAACATGCAACTACACATACCGGAAGCTGAACCACTGCGCATTATTTAACGTCTATCGCAGCACACTGATAGCAACCACTCTGATGATTATAACATTTACTCTTGTTTGTCGTAAAGAATAACCTGCGAGACAAGAACTGGTATATTTCAATCAGTAGTTAGTGCAGCTGTGAGCTCGAAGGTTGACCCGGTGGTACTGTTTGTTACACTTTTTTTGAACACTTCTGAGGAATTACTAGATGGACCAAAGTGAAGCCTATGACCAAATGTATCATAACGCCGAAGTAATTAGAACCAAATCTACGAGTGACGAAATGGTGAATCCATTGGGCATAGTGAGATGCCTTACTTTCAATTACAGCTCGGTTGTTTGTTTGCAAAGTGTAGGCGCCTTAATGTTGTATGTTTGAGTGTAGACGTAAATATTTTTAGTGATTAGGTCCCCTCCCCTCTCCCTTTTTTCCTCTCTCTTCCTAAACAGGGTTTGTTTCCTCTTCTTCATGGTTGTGTGGCAGTTAAGCATCAGTGTGAACCACTGATGTATTGCTGTCCATGATGGTGATGATGATGATGAGTGAGTGAGATGCGTTGGCGAACTATGCTGAATAAGGCCGTATTTTCTAAAAGTGCAGCGAATGCGGCCAGAAACTTTTAAACTGATATGGCAGCACACAGTTGTTGCTTCGGTGAATTTCATTCTGCCATCACCGACCCATTCACCTAACACTCTGCTTCCAATGTTTAATCTAGTAGTAACAAAAGAACGAAGCCACAACGTATTGCTGCGTTTATAATCCAATATAAGTAGGTAAACTCTATCATATTCAGGTATGCAGCTGGCCAAAAGATGGACACACGCAGTTGTCATCGTTTGGCCGACAAACATCAAGTGCGACACGATCGTGGCTCTCATCGGTTACTCTCTGAAGTTTTATGCTTGCACTAGTTGGTAATCTAGACACTCAGTGCGCATTATATGGTTTGATATTATTCACTTCGTAATATGAATAGGTTACGTGACTTTTGTTGGATGCCGCTCATTCAACCAATTGTAGTTTCACTTGAATCAGCAATTGTTGAAATGGAGCTGCAATCCTATTGAAATCGGCCTGTTGGTTGACGCATGAATGTTAACGACTGTCGTTAGAACACGGAGAGCAAGCTGATCAGCCCCAATTTTGCATCAAGCGGCTGAACCTAGAGCAGACATGTGATCTCTTGAAGGTGAATGATTTAATGATGACATGGCATTTTTTAACCATATTATACGGTGATAATGGTTCAGTTCATATATGCGCTAATGTCTGATTATCTAGTTAAAGCGTGTAAGTGGTTGATCATTGATTCAAATGGGAACGAATCAAGATAAGAATATTTATTCTAAATGATGCCTTTTGAAGACGATTGTACACTTTGAGCTAATGATGTTCAGCACCATCTGTATAGCCGTACGAACGTTCCAGCTGTTCAAGGATGCAAATTAATCACAACGACCCTTCCGAGTAATCTTGGAAAACAAGTTTTTCCCTCGCAGGCTGGTGACCAAATGTACTACCAGCATTAGCGGTCAATGCCTCATCTGGTCAAAATTTACGGCATTGGTGGACTCAGGTTTTCTTAGCCGAAGCAGTTAATGAAACAAGCAGTGTTTAATAATTCCCTCTCACAGATCGTTCTTTCAATGTCATTTTAATCCCAAAGAGCAGTGCCACATTAGTTTTCCATTATTACCTTTCAAAAGAACTGATGCATGCACGATATAAGTTGAAAACTTAACAGACCTGGAGCACCTGGGAATCCCATTCGGATATAAATCACTGAATCGCTGAAACACTTTCGTGATTAACTTAATCGAACGACTTCTAGAACCAAGGAACCACATACACTTCACATCTAAGCTTGACCCTCTCGAAACCACGGCAATTAATAACACAACTGAATATCCTGGATCTTATCTCTGGCAAAGAAGATTCGGCGTAATAATCTTTAATTTTGGACAGACTGCAAGTAACCACACGAGGATGAGATAAGTGCCCTTTGCAAAACACATTTCTACACACTGCATTGCTCCGTTTTTGCCTGCAACCGGCAATGCTTGGGGTATAGGCTGAGTTAGAGTAGACAGGAAGGATCGTGCAGGATTGTATGGTTCTGGATAAATAGATCTATCACCACCTTGAAGAAGGTCGTCTAAGCGATCAACACTGAAAAGCAGGTGCACGTTTAAAAAATAGATAGCTACTCTAGAGCGAATGCCGCCTACCTCTTGTGTCTAGTTCATGTCGGTTGGGCTGCGCTGGGCGCACCTTTTCATTTTGTGTCTAAGATTGTAAATACTCCTTCAAAATCGTGGCTATTTTGTCATTCTTTTTTGCTGTTTATGAATATGTCAGTCCAAGTGTTTGGTTTATTATCGCTTACTTTCTTTCTCGTAGGGTTGCTGTTGGTTTTTTCTTTGAAGACAGCCGCCTTTTGTAACTCCACAACACGTGTATTGCATATTCGAAAATGATGAGACAGATCGTAGAAAAACAAATCCAAGAGGCATTCAATTTATATCAACGTTTCAAGCAATGGAACAACACAATACTTGTAAGAACTTTTTTTCATAATTTACTTACGATTAGTCATCTGTTACGGAACAAAATACTTCAACTTGTTGTGAACTCATGGAACAAACAGCTTCAATACAACATGAACTTTTCAGGTTGCTTCATCATTTTGTTCACCAAGGTGAGTCGATTCTAATACCGGCATGAGGGTTAAATTTTTTCATGTCAGTTTCCTCTTTTGATATCAGAAAAGCATTTGCTAGAATGTATTCAGATACGTATTTTTTAAATATAGAGGTTTTATTCTAAGTTGTGAATTCTAGACAATACCTAGGTTGAATAACATCAACCACGAGAATACTTTCCCTGTTGAAGCAGCTTGGACTAGATGGAATCAGAGAACAGACTAATTTAAGATTTTTGAATTACTTCAACGTAAACAGGAGGGCCATTTTGTAATACTGATGACAGTCGAACACGGTGAACATTTCAAGCCTATTTGTAGGTGTGCTTCTCTTAAAATCTCCATTTCCACATCTCCAGTGTTGGGGTCATCCTCGAATCTCTCTATAAGAAGTATTCACATTTGCAACAGTTTGTTAACAAACTTGAACAAAACGATGAGAAGACGCAATTCATGTGATGTTTTCCGGAGTAACATTTCGTACATTGTGATCACACATGGACATGTAACTAATTTTAAACGAGTCAAAATTCCACAGAGCGGAAGTCATGGCTTGAGGGATTAAACGAACAGACACCAAAAATGAAAAATTAAAATTGTGGGAATGCTGACTACCAGGGTAGCCGCAGTGTCAACACAAATTGTTTTTGAACACGCAGGGGGGACTGTGACGTTTAATGACCAAAGCCTCAGCAAACTGGAGTATGCGTTTCCGGTTGCTCCGAAAGATCACCGACAACACGTCAGAAACTTTGACTATGTGTCCTGCTTGTATTATGTGCCTGCAACGGAAGATGCGGGGTGCCGTCCATCGGTACCTATACAGGCTCCTGGCGTTTCTAGCTGTGTCTCCAGCCATTTGGGTACATGCTCCTTGATACGAACAGCTAGTTGTTGGTTTGTCCTCCCTATTCAGCTCATACTGCAGCTACGTGAGTATTTGTATAAACAGTGATATGTGACAGACGCACACTGTTTGTTCGTAACCGGGGCGACTGATAGAGTTCTCGTTCGTTGTATTACATACAACTTTGCAGCTTTATAAGTTCTGGATACGGCCGCTGTTAGACGCTTCCTCGTCATTGTTGACCAGCTGTCGCCTAGAAACGGGAGTTCTAAATACACTGTTCTTTTCGGTACCGTCATCACTTCTACAGTTGGAATGACAGCTTTGCTGTACTTTTTAATAAATCGCAGGGGGTACCCGTTGACCTGCAGAGTGTCTGTCAGTAAGCCTAACTCTAGCTGTAGGTTGCCTTTAGTGCAAATCCTCCGTGCTCTATGGAAAAGCGTCCTGACTAGACTTCTCTGATGCTGCACCGGACAGAAGCTTTCAAAATTCATGTACTGTCCAGTCCAGGTAGGTTTCCTGTAGACTGATCTCCCTACCTTGCTATCTTGTCTTCGAGTGACTAGAATGTCTAGGTACGGATTAGCTTCAGCAACATTCGCCAACGTCTGAAGAGAATCGAAATTGGTTGAAGGCAGAACTAGTGGATGTCGCCTACCAACATCAGAATTACAAACAAAAGCGTCACAACTTACTAACACCGGCACTTTGGGCATGAAAAAATCCGCTAGAAGTGGACCTAACGGATTGCCCATTGCAACCCCGTCCACTTGTCGGAAACTATACGTTTGAAAATTGAACCTTACATTATGTGTGCATAAAATTAATAATGATTTCAGTTCGGTCACTGGGATAGGAAACGGAGCACTGCTGCTTACAATAAATTCGCAAATGCTATCAACTGTTTCATGAAGCGGAATGTTAGTAAACAGGGATGTCACGTCAAATGAACACAGCAGTTTGTCTCGGATATTTAAACCATCTATACAATTAACAAGTTCGAAACTGTCTTTCAGACTGTACTTACTGAACTGTTGTCTGACTGGTTCCAGCAAATCAGCTAGCCAATGGGCTAATTTATGCTGCGGTGCGTTACACATAGACATAATAGGCCGAAGTGGGACATTGGGTTTGTTAGTTTTGGGTAGTCCGTACATATGCGGTGTGCGTTTGCCGACTGGCTTCATCAGCCTGCATTGATCGACAGATATGACGTCATTTATCCTCAACCCTTCCAGCCTGCGGCAGATTTCCTTTCCCACTTCTTGGACGTTATCAGGATTATCATCCGGGAGAAACCTCTGAGTGTCATTAAGAATTTCAAACATTTTATCCAAGTACTCCGCTTTGTCCATCAACACAACCCCTGAACCTTTGTCCGGACTTAACACCATTAAGTTCTCATTTTGTCTTATTTCTCTCAGGCTTTGGAAGTGTGCCGGTGTTAGTAAGTTGTGACGCTTTTGTTTGTAATTCTGATGTTGGTAGGCGACATCCACTAGTTCTGCCTTCAACCAATTTCGATTCTCTTCAGACGTTGGCGAATGTTGCTGAAGCTAATCCGTACCTAGACATTCTAGTCACTCGAAGACAAGATGGCAAGGTAGGGAGATCAGTCTACAGGAAACCTACCTGGACTGGACAGTACATGAATTTTGAAAGCTTCTGTCCGGTGCAGCATCAGAGAAGTCTAGTCAGGACGCTTTTCCATAGAGCACGGAGGATTTGCACTAAAGGCAACCTACAGCTAGAGTTAGGCTTACTGACAGACACTCTGCAGGTCAACGGGTACCCCCTGCGATTTATTAAAAAGTACAGCAAAGCTGTCATTCCAACTGTAGAAGTGATGACGGTACCGAAAAGAACAGTGTATTTAGAACTCCCGTTTCTAGGCGACAGCTGGTCAACAATGACGAGGAAGCGTCTAACAGCGGCCGTATCCAGAACTTATAAAGCTGCAAAGTTGTATGTAATACAACGAACGAGAACTCTATCAGTCGCCCCGGTTACGAACAAACAGTGTGCGTCTGTCACATATCACTGTTTATACAAATACTCACGTAGCTGCAGTATGAGCTGAATAGGGAGGACAAACCAACAACTAGCTGTTCGTATCAAGGAGCATGTACCCAAATGGCTGGAGACACAGCTAGAAACGCCAGGAGCCTGTATAGGTACCGATGGACGGCACCCCGCATCTTCCGTTGCAGGCACATAATACAAGCAGGACACATAGTCAAAGTTTCTGACGTGTTGTCGGTGATCTTTCGGAGCAACCGGAAACGCATACTCCAGTTTGCTGAGGCTTTGGTCATTAAACGTCACAGTCCCCCCTGCGTGTTCAAAAACAATTTGTGTTGACACTGCGGCTACCCTGGTAGTCAGCATTCCCACAATTTTGATTTTTCATTTTTGGTGTCTGTTCGTTTAATCCCTCAAGCCATGACTTCCGCTCTGTGGAATTTTGACTCGTTTAAAATTAGTTACATGTCCATGTGTGATCACAATGTACGAAATGTTACTCCGGAAAACATCACATGAATTGCGTCTTCTGATTGTCTCATTTATGTCTTGGCATTGCTATGTGTGACCAAAAAAACAGTCTATTTTATAATGGAAATATAACGGAAACATATATTGTGGATGCTTAGGTTGAATTCATTTCGACACAACAATCAATGTTCGTCTAGCTTGGAATATTCAATAAAGTGTGGAGCACACTGGAAAAATGGTATTCTATATAAGTTTTTCTCCCTCTTCAAACAATATCGGCTTGTTTTTGGTTACACATCAACATACATCACTTTCAGATCAGTCGATTCAGTTTACTCGCTCTCAACGCACCGTATCCATCATCATCTCATTTCCTAGGTATATTCAATAAACATTGTTGCACTAGTAGTTTTCCACGTGTTCCCCTTTTTGTTTGCGGATTTTCACCGATTGGCTATGGTGGCTGTCCAATTACCGGTGGTGCGTCTAAGTTTCAAAGGACAACTTTTTTTAGAGGTAAAGAGCTATGCAGGACTTTTCTTTAGGTAAAAGTCAGTCAATCAGACAAAGCAATATACTTCGTACTCTTTGAAAAGACCCTAACTTTTGTCGCTGTAACAGTTGTCTGTAGTATGTTTCATACAATTGAGAAGGTGTCAACAGTTCTAAGATATAAAATTCATGACGTCGACAAGACATTATCTTCCAACTGAAATATCATATACATAGCTGTTCAACTAAACTAATTCTGTGGTCTTCATTGGGCTATAGTGTCATCAGAAATACGCATTTGTCCACACTAAACAAGTGTCCCTACTTCTCAGTTAAACTTATTTAGGTCCTTTCAGGCGACAGCTTGTTTGTCATACAACGTGCAATGTGTACACTGCATACATGCTGTACAAAGGATGAACTGGAAAAGCGACACTGTTAATACAGACTGACAGATCACAAACAGTGAAGTTTGAGATGACAAACTTCAAAATCGTCTTCCTAATAACCTAGAGTTTATCATTGGTATAATCCATGAAACAAACACTCTCATAAAAGCCCCCATTACGGTTGACTGTGAGTCACAAAAACATTATCATGAATTGATGGTAGGTAGTTTAGGAGGATTTTTACAAAATATCATGATATTACTTAATAAACTTGGTTATGTTACACACGTTCTTGTGGTTTCTGCTAATTCCCATTCAAAAAGTAATGTTAAGTTCAGAATTCGATATTAAAAGTGATTAATTTGCGTTCACACGAAAACTGCTAGATGCAAGCATTTGCTGTTCACTCGTCAGTATTAAATTTACAATAACACGAAACGGTTTTTCCATATCGAACAGTGAGGGGATGAGATGGATATTCAATCAGTGGGTTAAGAAAGGTCAGTAACTCCTGTGCAGGGTCAAGTTCACGAACAATTGTTTCTGAACAAACACTGTTTCATGTTATTGTGAATTTGCAACTGACGAGTGATTATGAAATGCTTGCGTTAACCAGTTTTCCTGTTCTAATTGCTTTGTTCAAATCCCGTTTCTCGTTCTACCTGCTATGTTTCATTTGTTGTGGTGTTTAAACGGAGTGGGTTTTGTTTTGTTTACAGATGATAGTTGTCCATATTTTTTTCTATACTCCTCCCTAAAATGATTGCTTAACGCCCATCGTTTTGTAATGACAAACTATGCACGATCGAGATGAGATCGCTCCGTTATAACATCACTCGTATTGTCAATCATTTATAGCCTTGGCATTTATAGCCTTGGCATGTGTACTGTCGCATGTTAAAGTGTATATTCATTCACTCGGTAGGGCCCAGTTATCACCTGCCATCCTCGTCAAACTTGTCAATCGATGTTCCCACTCCTATTTGTGTAATACACCTCTCTCTTTCGGGTAGTTGACGGACTGTGGGCACAATATAAGGAAGAGGTAGTTTTCCACATGTACTTTTGCATCGGTGCGACAGCACAAAGTGACACATCTTCCTTGAACTCCTTTTGGTGGTTAATTGTACACAGTATCACTGCAATCTGAGATACACGTTTTTTAGTTAGTTGGTTGGATTATGTCCTGTAGATATTCTTCTCAGAATGCATCTTCTGCATTCAGAATATGATTTTTCAGCTTGCGAGTGAGCGAAAATTTCAGATGTATCAACGAAAGCGCGAGACTTGTGTTTATGCTGGAACGAATTTGACCTAATCAAAGTAGACCTTGCAAAGGGTTTCCTTGTACTTTGTACAGCCACAGGTATGTCCTTAGTAGCAGTGGTAGGATGACATATATAGTCTCGCACGAGAGTGCTAACAAACTGGAGTTCCATTGTTTGTGAATTTAGAGGGTGCGTTATATTTCATTGACTTATTAAGTGACATCCGTGGAAAGTGACAATCACTGTCGACCTTTTGAAAAACGAAACGAAAACTGCCAGTTCTCCAATAAGTGAAGTGGGTTGAAAAACTGTGCAGTTTTAAGTTTTACATTATCCGTAGTGGTAGATGAGGTTGCGTTCTTTTTGGCGACTCGAAAACGTTAATATTACTTCCTATGAGTTACTGAACAAATAACACTTATTACATGAACAGTTCGAGTGGGCCCATTTTCAGCGCTTGAACTCGTTGTTACGTCATTCCCATAAACTGCCAAATTTCTTGAAAGACAGACAGGTACATCCCAACGTTGTTAAACTGTAGCCGACAACGATGCCACATATATGTGAGTTTTATCTTGAAGGTATTTCAAACACACACCGCATATAGTTCCACTTAGTATTATTCTGTTATGTCATCTACTATCATTCTGCTTGTTTTGTTCAAAAAATGTATCTGTAGGTGGCCTGACAATACAAAACCAACAACCAAATTTGAAGTGCTGTTTCAACGGATCAGACATCAATTATCCAACTAAACTTCAACGACCGGACTCTGCAACACAATATCCCCAAGTTTCACAGACTCAGTCATTTGTTTCTTGTCCAAGTACGGAAATTAATCGACCGTATTCGAACTATGGTCATGAAACACCATTATACAACATTAACGCTACTTATCCATCAAATCAACTCAGTGTTAAACCGGAAAAGGATTTGTTAGATATGTGAGTGCAATTCAACATTATTCTCTTGATGCATGTTTGTTTAATCCCGGTTGTATGACCAAGAAAAAGAAATAAAAGCAAACTATGTTTCATATGGTGAAGATTAAATGGTTATTGGGCATTCACAGCTCATTTGCTTATCTATTACGGGCATATTAATTGGCTCAACATCTACCTATTGTCACTAATTATAGTTTTGTTATCCAGACAGTTAGACCATTGCAGTGTGAACTAACAACGCTCTTCGAGTGTTGGGTCGTTCTGCGATTTCTTATTAGTTAGACCTCGTTTTTTGTCGAATCAGTTTGCACTGTTCATCACATTCTTCCCAAGTTTTGTCACCATGCCATCGAGTTATTGATGAATTTCTCGATTCTTGTCAACTTTTGGAACAACTCCTTGTTTTTCTTCCTGGTATCATCAGTCTCCGATTGTATCCTACACAGCTGATATTTCTTCAGGTTCAAAGCAAACGATTCATTTTGTCGGTTTTATAGACAAGGTTAGATATATGTTTTTGTTGATTTCATGCTCATATTCGGCTTCGCATAGTAGAGGAACATACATTACTAACAACTGTTGTTCTCAACTTCTGTTGTATTGCATTTTAATATTACCTCGTACTAAACTTGAATTGCAATTTAAGACATCTGATAACACAAGTTGAATTGGACTATCAGCTTGCTGTGAATAAGGCGGCAGTTGTCGTTGTACGTACCTTTCTCTTCTTCGGTTTCTGGTAAGCTAGAAAATACGCCAGATTTATTCTTTTGTTTCAATGTTTTGTTTCATTACAGCATGGCTCACATGAGGTTCAGATTGAGCATCATGTACACCAAGATTATCTTGTTACAGGAACCCGAAATAACTTACCAAAAGTGGCTAGCATCACGTCTCTTTTGGTTCCCCACAAGAACGCCGTATTTGATTTAAATTCAAAGAAATAAGACCGCGATTTGCGCAAATAGACAACTTTTTAGCACAGATTATTCCCAACTTGTCAAGAAAATGATGAGATAAACGAAAAAGTTAAATACTTGGCTATCAGAATTTTCTAATAAGACGTTGGCCATAAAACTAATGTCGTATTTAAAAAGTGGAAAACAGGAAATGCGACATTAATCATTTCAACAGTCCAAATATAGACCCAGATGACTAATACTTTGCTTATAGGATTAGTAAGTTAAGCCAGTTGCAATCATGATAAGCGAATCCCAATAAACTTCCATGACGAATCGTAGAATGTTCACCGGCATATGTGCACTTTGAACGCACATACGCACTTAACTGGATTATGAAAAATGTATAGTAGAAAATAGTCTGACGACATTTCGAAGTAGGTCTGTACACAAATAATCTAAACAGGAGATATCCGTGCTGAATTACTACGCCTTTCTAAAGGTGCTTATTTCGGTCACCTGATGGATATAACCGCAATGCCAGCGCTGGCTGCATGTGATCACAATGGTTGGGCTCCTAGGTGGGTTGTGGGGTTGTTTCTCACATTGCTGAGGAATAGTACACTGAGAGCGACCGGATGGTGATTTAGTTTTTGGTTTCCGGCGGGTTCTTGATGATATATAAAGTCGGGTTTAACTCTTAAGTAGAGAAAATCTGTACTGGTAGCCACACACTGTGCACACGACCACCCTAGAATGTGTTCACCAGTCCGGTGCTAGTCACTTCTCATAGTATAGCGCTTATCACAGCCATTTGTACATGAAAGTTTGTAGAACTCGTTGGACATTGCTGGAAGTGATATTATGCGCAAGTGGACTGCTTAATGGGTTCTGTACAGAATAGCAGTGTGATTTTCCACGTTGGGTATGTCACTTTCTGGCGCGAATCAAGGGATTTGTGGTGATGTGTAACGGGCAGCTGATTCCTTTTAAGGTGGAAGTGATTTGGTATAGACGATCGTATCAACCCGGTTGTGTAAAGTGTACACAATACTTTGTTCGAGCTGTATGAGATCAACTCCATAAAAACGTACATACGGGCCAGTCACATTTTTCTTGTAGTGTAAGCGCGAAACCGGGTAATCACTTCTCCAGTATACTAAACCATCCAAAAAAAAGGAATTTCGTATGATTTTTCCTTACCAATGAGCTTGTTGTTTAGATGCACTAAATTCCGTGCATCAAACTGCTGTTCTGAATCTACCGTATTCCTTGTTGTGCACGCCTCGTTCACGAGAAGTTTAGAGAAGTGATGAGGTATAACGACTTGCGGTAGACAAGATTATTGACATTGAAATACTGGTTGTATGTTTTAGGCAGCCTATATGGTTATGGTACATGACTACTATAGGGTCTGAGTCCATTGATTTATTTCCCTGTTACTATCCTCTCCAAACGTTGCTCTCCCTTCTTTTAACATAATTCCTCTTAGTCTAGTTACATGTACTTGCCCGTTCAGTGCTTACCCAGATGTTCTGCGTGTTGACATTGCACGATCTGTCATTTGATTATTTTATCAAAAATCTATGAAACCGATTAGACGGAACACATCCTCTGCCCGGGTTCCCAGAAGTGAAGGCAACGTTCTAGCGACTGGCGACGATTGTTGGTTTGCGTGGATTCGAAAAATCGAATTGAGTTGTGTAACTTGCAGTTAACTCACACACTATCTTATAGTTGACGGTTCGCTATGAGTGCATCAGTCCAAGACAGCCACACTGGGCTGTCTTAATTCATCTATGTAATGCTTTCGTGTGTTCACGACCGAGTTGTTCGTGGAACTTTTGGTCGCCTGTCCGAATCACACTTCTACAGGCATCCTGATTCAGATCTGTCATTTTCCATGAACCAACTTGGCCACTACGTGTTCGTCAAATGATTGAATACAGGTATATATAAACAATAAAACTAGTACAAGGATACCTAAGTGGTGTCAGAAACCACAACATGGTACCCAGTGGATAATTGGCTTCATTTTCAGGCTAGATTAAAAGCCATTTTATATAAGTTTTGGTTAGGGTTAACTTATAATTTTACAACCTCACAAGAAAGCTGTCTGCTACTGTTGTATTGCCATCGTAATCGTGTTAATTCCTACATAGGTTAATCCAAAGTCAAATTCAATGCGACAAATTGGCTCAGAAGTTAAGAGAACAACTTGCAAAACGATCCACATATGATCAACAGCGAGCTGTACAAAATACACAGTATGCCAGCTTGCAACCGGACTGCAGTGTGTACAGAGGAGCGGAACAACCATATCCGTGTATGCAAACGTTTAACTCTGGTTCCAAGTAAGAACATCTGCAAGAAGTCATTATCTCAGAGTATTGTATATCATGGAATTGCAGTTATATTTTTTGAAGGTCTGAAAAAGATTTTAGCTTCAGACCTGCTGCTTGTGTACAGTAATCTTAATCTGTTGATCCTTAGTGTCCAACTGAGAGTACTGTATTGATTGATCCTTCATTTTGGAAGATATACATATTACATATTAAATAACCGCGAATTCAGATTAATTTAGATGTTCTAGTGTCTAAGTGCATTTAACTTCAATTGGAGCTCTCGATTAACCTCACTCTCAGGAGCGACAAATCGAAATGGTGGACGGAAACATTCTTACCAATTGCTTGAACTGTATTTTCCGGGTAGTTTTCACCCTGTAAGTTGAATGTAACAACCATACCTCGTGCTGGTACTCTCTGTCAGTTTGTAATGATATCTCACCGGTGGACAGAGTGACAAACGTTTGTGGTGTTCCGGGAGGTTTTAGTCGTTCAACTCACTTAATGACTGTCCTATGCTCTACAAATTAGCGGAAGTCAGGATTGTTGTTTCCTTTCTACCCTTTTATCATTATTCGGTTCCAAGTTTTTATTGTATGCTGTTTGCAGTCACGTCATAATTTATTGCCCAGCTTAAGGGGTTGCATTTATTTTGCGCTGGAAAGTCAAGATGGACTGTTGTGTGACACAATCAATCAGCTTAAGGAAAAAGATTGAAATGAAAATCACTGCAATGGCTAAACCATTCACCCCGTAAAATGTACCGGATTTCATTGTCCCGACTCCAGTGCTGACAATTAATTTGTTCTTATGGTCATATAAACCAAAGACTGTGCATTGTCTGGCAAAATCTTACCTTGTCACATTCGCTAAGATCAAAACGGGGCTGCGAAATCGGCGATCGCAGGTCTGAATGCTTGTAATTATATTAAAGAATATCTTTTAAAAGTTGTTACAATGTTTCCTTTTAGTCAGTCTTAAGTGTTAACTCCTTTATTATGAATCACACTTGCTTGCAACTAAGTTTTAAAAATTTAATCTTCAAGTTCAATCCGCTTATTTATTGTATTATTGTATGGTATTATATTATTGTCCATACCTATACTACTTCCTTCCGTCTATTAATCAAGCTTAAACTTCCCACAATTACCAAATCTTCTCACTTTGACTGGGTTGCCTGCTGACTCGATTCCATTGGACATGAATAACAGCAATAATTATAACGCTACGGGTAATTACGTCAATTCAACTCATCCGGCCGCACGACTTCAAAGCTGGCTTTCTCCGTTGGTCGCTCGTTACAATGACCTGTTTACCAACACTCGCGTACAAGCTATGAATCAACTCCAAGCGAATGGACAGGCCGACTATGAACGAAGTCAGCGTATCATCTTCTACACTGTTCAGGTGAGCTACCTGAGTCGATTGCTTTTGAATCCAAAGTTCCCTCGTAGTCTATAACCCATTTGTATGTCGTTAATGTTTTGCAAGTAGAACATGGTGTGCAAACGCTTCACAAATCAGCCCTGTGCGATATGAACTATTTCAATGCGCTTTATTCCGCACACTACTAGTTGTACTGACGCGCAATGATCTTAATGTGGGACGTTAATTTTCATCACTTTAACTACCTCTATCACAATGAATGCCTTAGTCGACATGACTTGAAAGGAGTTGTTCAGTTAGACTGAATACAGTTGTGATTCATGACAGAATTCTGATCTGCAGTTGTAGGAACCCTTCAGCTGCGGTTAAATCCCTGTGAACTGCCAAATACTGTCTTCACTTGAACGCTTCTGTCTATCACTGAAAGGCAAGATCTGGAATCCGTGATATCACTTGTGACAAAAGTTATTGCTAAGTTTCGATTTCATTTTACAAAATTACGAAAAAATAGCCAGTTCAACACCATTTTTGGTGTGCGATTATTGATGGAATTAACGCACCTGTTACTTTTACTGTTCCGGAGACAACCGGACAGATTATATACCACTCATTGGACGTGATGCCTCGATCCTGAACAAGTTTGTGGTCATTATGTTTGATTCTGAAAGCGGGAATCATATCGCAACCAAATACGAGAATAGGCACTGGTAAGGGATTTCAAGGAACTTACGATATTCGCGTCTTATTTTCATCCTCGAACTGAGCGAAACAATTTTATTCTGCACATGAGGATTTTGATTAACTGCCAGTAGTATTCAACCTGCAACTATCAAGTTCCCCGATTACGTGTAAGGAAACTTGTGAGCCAACCAGGAATCTTATAATTAGAGGACTGAAACAAACTAGCTACTTCCGGACCAGTGTGAATGGGATAAAGCACAGCAATCATAAGTCCAGATCTGGTCAGCCTTGTCTAGTCATGTTCAAACTGAATTCCTATGTTTTCGCTCCACCGCACGTGTTTTATGCAGTTCTAACATACTGCAATGAAAAGGCGTCCAACAAAGCACAATCTTTATTGTCCAACTCGTTTGTTACCATGCTACGCGCGTGCTCGCATTTATGAATCAGAATTCCAGTCCACAACACCCCCGGTTTCCGCTCACACGTCGTGTGCACTTTTGCTCGGTTTTGTGTGACTGACGCCTTCTGTCGGGAGGTTTTCTGCCTACCATTCTTCGTCCGTTGGTCCGATTTCGCTGAACAATGGCTCGTCCGGTCGCTCGTGTTGTCCACCATCTATTTACTATGGGCTTTGACCGTATTCCACAACCGTGTCGAGATATTCCTCGGAGTGTTGGAATAATCGCGCCTCCGATTTGGTCGTCCATCCTATTTTACTTGCCATTTCTCGCCCGTTGGTCCGATCCAGTCAAGCGGTAACTCATCCGGTCGCCCACGCCATCCCCAATCTGCTCGCTGTGAGCTTTTGGACATACCTCCCCCGCATTAAGGTATTCCGCCGAGTGTTGGAATACTCCCACCTCCGGCCTGATAATCCAACACAATATGTATAACCGTTTATCATCAACATTCTTAACATAATGAGAACAGCTATTTCTGTTTTTACGACGGTCTGGTATTATTTCTGAGAGTCCAGGAAGGTTGGGCTATATTACACTCACGTCAAGATTAGCCAGCAGAATTGGCCTACTCCAGCCTCGTTTAGTATTTGTAAAAATCAGGGGCCACTCGTCATATTCATCTATGCTTTTAATGGTTCGGTTCCTTCCCTCGCCTTGTTGTTAACTCTATTTGAGCTGTATATCTGTTCCAGAAAGAAAGTCTCTATGTAATCATTTTACTTCTCTGTTCAATAGTTACACGTTTTTTTTCCATAGTCACACAAAATGACTTGTCTGAGCTGACCAACCAGTCCAATATGTTGTCATTAGCACATGGCACATGCAAACACTATTTCATTTCGCCACTGGAGTGAACTGATATAAAATCTCTGTAATTGTTACTTGCATTTCCACATCTTAGATCCCTCCATGATCGCGGTCACTGAAACCCAGTGGTTATATTTAGTCGCACGTATACACCATCCATTCACGTGAATAGTACTTTGAGGAAAACTACAAGAATATATTTTTATATTAAACAGTTCATTTGCGAGTTGGTCATGCCGTTTATCACAAACTCAGCAGAGTTTATAGACCAATACGGATGAATGGGAATAGCCACCAACTGATCGTGTTTCCGGTGAATTTTCCTGCGAAGCACTGTTTTAACGTTTTCCGTCGCAAAGACATTTCTAACGCGTAAAGTATGCGGATAGCTCGGTTGTTCCTAACTGTCCAAACAACAAACGAAAATCTTAAATAATCTAAGCAGACTCATAGGTCATGCATTAGTTTAATCAGGGCTAACTTCCAAAAAGTAGGAAGTGCAAAATCAATTTGTGGTTACTCTGAATAGAGCATTCTCCGTTCACTAAGAAGATGGGCGTTTACGGTTATGACTCCGTCGTTTCACCATTCATCGCCTGCATACAGCATCGTTCAGCATGACCAACAAAACTAGCGTAATGGTCCCCGGTGACGTCGCACATAGTAGAGATGACAACTCTTTCCAGGGTCCTCATTCTCCACTCCTGTTGAATTTGCACACCCTGAGAATCTTCGTTCATTATTGTCTCGTGGTGCATCTGCAGTTGCTTTTTTACTCTTGCTTTCACCATGCTCCAGACATTCTCAATTGAATTCAACATGGGCGAATAGGGTGCCTATCATTAGACTTGTTCTACATTGTATAACTCCTCAGTAAACACACTTTCCATAGCAGTATGACACGGCGCGTTGTCGCATATTAGCACAATGTCTGACATGGGGGTGCTGATCTTCATCTGATCTAGCAGGGTTCATAGCCAGTCCTTGCAATCGTTGCTGTTGTATGCTCCCCGCCTTGTCGTATAGCCCACTATCGAGTTTGATGTCAGCTCCAATCAAATGGAGATTACGGCCTCGGCTGTTTGTTACAGTGACGCATGCTCTCGTTCCTTTTAGTGAACGTCCCATTGACCTCGTACAGAACAGCAAATAGTCTTTGAACTTGCATAACACTCCATCAGTCGATATGCAAACAGTCACCGTAACTCCGACTTCTCATTTGTGTTCATGCCAAATGGTACTTGGCACAGTTTCTTAACAGTTATGTACTGGCCTTTCAAATATCGCCTGATCGTTGTGGTCGACATGTCCTTCTCAAACTAAGCTTTGACGCGCAATCTGAAAAGTGACAGTGCAACCGTTGGGTTTAAGGAAATCAACTCCAACAACATATTGATCTCAGACTCTGTCAGAATCTTGCTTCTGTGTCTTTCGCGAGGCTGCACTTCATAACTGATGCAATCCACATGAAGCCACTTCTAAACGGTATTACACTTGACTCCGTTCAGAAGGGTAACCATACGCCAGTCATAGCCCCTTTCTAATGCTTTGATGATACGTCTGCGTGTTTCGGGACTGATGCGGGTGTAATTGCGTCCGTCAGCCATGTATATAAGCAAACTAATGAGAATGTTATCACAATCTGGTCCACTCTCGTATTACAACTCGAAGTCTACCACGACCCTAAACCTCACTCCTATTGGACATGAGATCCACAGACACTCCTAACCGCCCGCAACCCTTTACCTGTTTAAGGAATCAATACAGTCCGCAGTTTGATGAACTCGTATGGACAGGGTCAGATGATCTGTGCTCCACTTTGACCGCTAACCCCGTTCTCATTAAACAAAGCCGTTGACACCCCTCGAATAACCCGTACTTCTTGCTCTATCAAAGTGGCCAATGCGAAGTGCTCTAATTAAGATTGGTTGTCCCTTCCGGTTAGTTGGACTAATCGCGTTCTTTCCATCACGTCCAAGATTCTAACATGGAATGTCTAATGCACCAAAGTGATTTGCCTTTGCATGAAATGAAAAATCTTGTGTCTAAAATGGGAACAGATATGTAAAAAAAGTATAGTTTACCAGGCTAGGTCGAAGCAGAGTATTTTATTACCCGAAATATTTGCCACATTCGCGACGTATCCGTTCACATTCAATGTCTTTATAGGTTTGTTTTGCTATTACGCGCCAATATCTTCGACGCCTCTATCCCAGCCATTACGGGGAGGTGACCAACAACTACAAAGGAACATACCAGAGTGAAGAACTGTACCAAGAAATCCCTCTGAATCCAGATCAAATCACAGTCTTAACGAATGCTGTACAACGTCGATTGGTTCGTCGTCCACCACCCGAATGTGCTTGTCGTGTGAATACTTTTACTTCCGAGTCTCCCTACTACAACACTGTGGGACCGTTACGTGGTACCCCAGTAACTCCATCAGAACTAGACTGTCTGGTTGTTTTGATACGGGAGATGTGCTCACTTGCCTGGTTTTTACTGGCCGACAGACGGTCTCCCCCAGCATCACCTGTGTCACAAACTCTTCTTTACCAACAGCAACAACAACAGCCCTACCAATATTCCGATTATCGGTCAGGTCTAATTCGCGTCTGGCACGTGGACGTTGATCGATCTGCCAAACCATCGGATACGTACGATGAGAAATGGTAAACTACTGAGGATGGTGTGATTTTTATTGCCCAAACTGTTTTCGTTTGCTCAGTTCATCCGGCGGATTGCCTCAGCCTCACGTGAGCTATCACGTGCAGTGTATTGCTGATAGTATTAATAGTAGTACACCATCGCCTGATGTTTGTCACGTTTTGTTTGGATCGGATAATTGAAAGACGTCATCTCGAACGTATGAACTCAGTTCTATAGTGAAGCGAGTAATACGGTGGAAACATAAGCTTAGTACACGTTCGTACTTACCAGTGAACTGAATTGCTTCCGGATGGGATCCATGCCTACACTTGTGACCACACTCTGGTCTGAGTGTTCTTACGGTGGACATTGTCTGTTTCATTTAGTTTGTTTCAACATGGACAGTAATGCCAACTCGTTTGTTACATACGGCTTTACGCTTTCCTAATTTAACCACGATACGCGTACTTTTTTAATTAAAAAACAAGATATGTTCTTTGTTGTAACATTTTGTAATACTCCGGAGTCGAACTCAGACTTAAAGTTCTTCTCTGAGAAGAAGACTGCAGTCTGACTGTAAAACGTTTGGATCTTTATTAACATGTTTATAGGGTTATGGTTAAATAAATTAACAAACAGTACAACGACTGATGTGTTTGTAGACGAACATACAGTTGTAACTCTAGCTTAGGGTTTGATTGGTGAGTTGGAAAGTTTGTTATGTTGTGTCTGAGACAGTTAATAAACTGATTTGATTTTCATCATAGGTCTTCTTCGAGAACCTTGTTCGCTGAAAGTGAACATTCGTGCTTGCTTGGTATTTTCAATCTATATTTTTCAATATGCGAGTTATCATTTCTGGTATGAATGTACGGCAGATCGATCTGAAGGGAATATTATATAGTTTACTCAAAGTACTGTTCTCAAAATCAGTAAAAGTTTAAGCACATCATCTAGAACTTAGAGAGTTATTTAAGCAAGAAGGTATTTCTGGAGACAAGGAAACATCGATTTCCCTATCAACCGATTTTAGGAAGTGCCCTTCTACTAACAAGAGGACCGGTCAACCGTCTGATTCCTTCGTACCAGGCAGATGGAACAAGTTAATGTTTTTTTTGCTCTCTAGTCATCAATATTTCACCGATAACGGATAATTTTGGACGTGGCAACAGCTTGATGGAAGTAACTGAGTGACTTTATACTAAGACATGTGTGGTATCCGATGAAGCTGTTTCTCATGATTTTTCAGTTTCATAGTTCAGGTTTAGAATTGTCTTTGTTGCTCGTTCTCATTTAACTCTCACTTGGAGTTCTGGAGTTTTCTCCGACTTATTCGGTACGACCTCACTCAATGTGGAATGGGTTTTACATTCAAAGTGACTGGAGTGTCTGTTTTTATTCTGTGCTCTTTCTCACATGCGACCTTCAAAACTGGGTTCACTCATGCATCTTAATCGTGTTTTGAAATTGTTGTTTGTGCTACAAAACACGCATGCACTCATATATGACCACAACAATATTGTTCACATTTTAACTTGTTTGAATTGCACTCATCAACTCTTAGTCGAACCTGACCAGAATTCCTCATTTATTTCCATGAGTTGGCTTTGGTATTCAACATATTGGTCGGTTTTCATTTTTAAGATTTTGCTTTCAATTGATATCTTTATCACAAGGTTCATCGCCCGAACCGTCACCTGAATCGAGCATGTTCACTATCACTTTGATTGATATATGCACAGCCGTCAATAAATAAATTTTCCATTGAAAGAATTACTCGGCTCACGTTCATTGTTATTATTATTGCTGTTGCCATTAAATTTTTGTTTAGACTACTTGTGCTCACTTATTGGTAATGATGTCAGGCATTGTTCACACAGTCGCATTTTCGAGCTATGGGCATCTACAACAAATATCAATAAAAACAATGACAGTTCGCTTTATTCGCTCTACCTATGAATGCATGGTTAGCTAGTTGCCGTAGTAATTGTCATGTAATTATTATGAAATTGCTATGAAATATTCAACAGCAGCATAACCAACAAATTATGAACACATAAGGGAATGGATAGCGGAGAACACCCTTGCAGTGTTAACTGCTGATTTATAGTTCTTAGGATTCCTCAGCCGTTCTTCTGTTACCTTAGAGATGATGTAGATGGTAGGGATGAACCGGAGATCCAAGATATAAGTGCTTGTAAGCGTTGGCTTAGATGACTGTTTGACACTGTTGGGGGATGCAGATTTGATGAGCACTTCATGGAGCATAAGGGACGATTTGAAAAGAAGCCAGTCAGCAAAATTACCATAGGCATAGAAATAGTTAGAAACAATGTACTAAACAAAAACGACAAAAGAGAATGTGCTTTGGAAAACTGAAGCAGTTTTGATAGCACACAACCAATGGCCTAGGGTCTTGATGAGATAAAAAGACACAATTATTTTTTTTAGTAATGATAAATAAAGACAAATGTCCAACGTTTGCTGAGACGTCATTAACATGCGGTGATCAAATGACATACGTAACCAAGTTACAAGTTGGTATGGTAGTTGTTTCAATGGCTGTGGACGTTTTGCATGTACACCGGTCTTTCATTGGTACAAGATAAAAGCTATGTCTGGCTAATTTGATGATTTATGTTCCATGGCTATTATAATTCTTTTCCTGATGCTCTGAAATCGTTTAGTGTGTGTTCTACAAACGATCAAACATCCACCATGGATCAGACAGGTGTTGGGAGAGGTTTTTGAGAGCAGTTACTCCCATTGACCACCATAAAGGTGATGGACAGCTGTTACAATCTTGTCGGATCTGATTTGTACTACTCATACCGGAGAATCGAACCGACGACTCATGAATAAGTATCAGATGGTGGTTCAGACACCTGTACACTTGACCGAATCTTGGGTACGATTCCCTGAACTGTTGTCCACCACTTCACTGGTAGCCACTGGAAAAAGCTGTTTACAATTTGCTGTGATTAACGTTAACTGAAGCTTCCTGACCGTTTTAGATGTATTTTTTCTATTCATTTTTCAAAATGACACCTTGGTTGTTGCAGTTTTAACTACAAACTGACAACATTACAGTATGTTTACATACATAGGCGTCACAGAATTCTGGCAGTTCTATCACATATAACTGAAGAGGAAAAAAGGAATATAGGACAGTTCCACAGCTGCTCTCAACATCGAATGATTTAAAACCATATGAAGTGGCGCAATAGCGGCATTGTATTAAGTTGTCTTCAGTTTGCTTAGAATACAACAAGCTCAGTTTTACTTCTTACTGTACTCCATTCTCGAGTTAAGTTAGGTCATTAAATTAATTTTCGTATTTTGCGAGGTAAATATTCAACATTCAGACAATCGTATTTTCAGCAGATAGAATGTTTACTCAAATTGTTTATTTGACTTTATCATCTTCCAACGTTTTCTGGACTAATAAACGATTTTGTTCAATTATACATAGCGAATGAATCATATGAACAAGTACATGTATACATTAGATCTAAAGTAAAACCCGTTTGTTAACGTAGATATAGATTTAGAAAGCCAGAATGAAGCGGATGATCTGAATCAGACAAAACTTCAGAAGCAAAAGATTTTGTATGCTTCAAGATATCGAACCACATTAGAGTCAATGAGAAAATCATGAGGAATTCCACTACAGTTAGAAAAGTGCCCCATGAACCTAGAAAGAAGTTTAAAACCTTTAGTTGGAAGATAAGGAAAAACAAACGGAGACTATTATTATCAAAGGGGGGGGGAGGTAAGCATGCACTCATAAAGTGTAGGATGCGATTATACTGCGTTATAAAAGATTTTAGACGCTAAACACATAAAGCGTAAACTTTCCGACCTTAATACTAACATTGTTAACGTGAGAAGACCATGCCAAATTGTGGCATCTAAGTGTTAAACCAGCTGGGGCCTGAAAAGAAATTTGTTTTCAACTTGTATCTAAGATCAAGTATCGAAGGTCTGTTTGTGGGTTGATTCTTTAAGATAGGAATGCAAAACATCAATAAATTTGGATGTACTTAGATACAAGGAGCAAACAATAGACTAACTAGCTAATTCGCTGAAACCATTCTGCATTACCAAGAAAGATATTTCCAACTGCTAAACACCAGAGACGACGTTGTCTGCAAAAACGAATCTTTGATAAAAGGCATGGAGTTAACATAAATGGAATAGAAAAATGGAAAAAAAGTTTTGTTTTGGAAAACATCCGAATTTATGGCAAGTTGTGCAGACACTTTTCCTGTCTAGCCAAATAAATTAGAAACGCTTCGAAGAATAATTACCTACCAACTTTATGATGGATGGCAGAATGTCATACCTTCTGATAATATAGTTATCAAGTCTAGTATTGAAAAGACCAAACGAACTGAACAAGCAACTATGTCGGTCGGTAACCGAAGGGTTTACTAAATGATTTAAAAAAATAAATAAACTACTCGTGGTGATATATTTTTCTCCAACGTTCTGATAAAGACGGAAGAGCTGGTAATTAGTTTGTATTCATCGACACTGGGGTAATTATTACTTCTTCAGTAGCCTATTATTTTGCCATGCTTCATGCACTTTTGAAAAATGCCCCATCCTTGACGATATACTCAAGCAAGGAACACAATCTTTCAACGAAACGATTGAACGTTTGTATAGTCCAAATGTTTCCAGGGAATTTGAACCTTAGGTTCATTTTATTCATTGGCTGATTCATTGTGAAACTGATCGAGTCTCGTCATCTAAGTTGAACTGAGCTGAGGCTATCCGGCTCATCTGTAACCTCATCTGTCACATGATAACGAACGTTTTGTAATATGAACACTAATTCAACGTTTTATAGATTGCGCACAGAAATTTTCCTCTGTGCTAATTGGAACTGTATTAGTTTGTTCATGTCATCCGTTTCCTTGAGTCCGCGTTTATCGATTGTTGCTGGGATACTTTACTACTGTTGCCTGTTATATGATCAAGCGTCCAAAAATAACTGACCCTATTACATTAAATGACAATGAACACTGAACAATATAAAATCCAAATACAGGAATTAACATTTGGCCACTGCTCTGACATCGCTTAAAAAGACGGATATCATTTTGATAGGTGTGTAATTTAGTTTTAATATATGTCAGTTTTTCATCATTTGCCTGACTAAAACAAGTGCTACAGTTTTCAGTGACATTAGACTAGTCGTTTACGGACAAGCTTTCTTGGTTCTTGTCTATTTTTGATTTCAGTTACCGACGGAGCTTCGATTCGATTTCCTCAACTGGCACGGTGCACCACTACGTGTGGCCCTGTCTACTCTTGTTCAGTCGTTCGCCTGCATCGAACTCCTATTGCAACTCTACCAATTTCTTCCAGTCAAACGATGTTGGATATGAAAATGCATATCATCAGCCAACTCAGTTACAACAAACTAGCGACACGACTGTCTGTGTACTAGTCAAAGGCGAAGCTTGCACGCGAGATTCACACTGTGTTTCGTCTCAAGCCGCAGCCCTGTTAAACAATGAAGTCTGTTACAGACCTACGGCCACAAGACCAAAGAGTTGCCGCTTAATGATCGGAAAACAGGCAACTAAACCAAGGGCCCGTTCCGCATGGCGCGTCTGAGCGAACTGGTCTGATCAAATTTGTGGTCAGTTCCTCATTGTATGCACAATCAGTAACAGAGTGGCGTGCTTTGCAGCAAGTTTGATGGATGTACATGGTTATTCATTTTACACTCCCAAAGTTTAGAATACTGTTGCGTTTACGCGGCCTAATTTGAGGGTAGTGAAGTTGTGAGGTTTTTGATCAATACATCCAATTGGGTAGGTGTAAGGTGTAAGATTCATTCTCTTATCTTCTAGACTAGGGCGGTTATTGCTTATTTGAGTCACATTTGTAAGCAAAGGCTTGTGTAGTGGATCTAAACGTTATATACAATACGGGTGCGAATATGAAAGCAAAAATGGAAATAACTGACTCACATTAGTTCGTGAAGGTGCGTCGTTTAGAGTTCCACCACACTGAATGAAGTATCCAATAGATACGATCCGTTGTATAGTTCCCAGGTAACTTTAAAGGTCGCAACGATGATGATTCCGACGACCGATGAGTTTGCAAATGTGCTGAAATGAATGCGGATTCTGTTAGCCGTTGACTCTCCCAAAAATCTAAGCGCACGCGACTCTGAACGCAGAGAGAGAAGACAGGGCTCGCGACCTTGGAAACCAAAATTTTTTGTATTGATCAATGAATCGACTCACATGATTTAAACGAGTGTACATGTGAATTCGAAGAAGGTGAAAAGTGCAAACAACAACGAGAATTATGCAACACAAAATGCTGTACAAGGCGCTACACTTGTATCCTTTATGTCTAGAGAACTTGTATATAGGACGCACGTGTGAGCCCTAATGCCTCACAACTGCGACACGTGGTAGCTTATGATGGAGGACTAAAATTATCTTCAAATTCTTAGCTATCGTTGTTCACATGATAACCCACACAGCGGTTGAGGAAACGCTTAAGACTGACGTTAAAATACCGATATTTACTGACGGAAGTCGAACGGATACAATCGTTTAGTCTCTGCGAATGTATGGGTTTAGATTATTTGGCTATGTACTGTGAAGATTGATTAATTGTGTGCTACCTCAACCATTGGTTAGAGATGCTGCAGCCTACTGACGTAAGGTGTGTGTTGAACAAACGACATAATGGCTTCTGGAAAAATGCTGTTAAATCAGCCGCTATAAAACACACCACTTTCCTGGAATAGTGCCCCAGCAACTCATGTTGTCCATAATTGGAGACTTTCTGAGAGATTACAGCTAAATTGAACCAATGCTATGACGGGTAAAGTTGTCTGACAGAGTTTATTCTATAACGCCAACGAAATAAGACAGTACGAGTTGCAACGAAGCAACTACTACTACTTTCTGTTAGGGCGCCCCACCCTGTGACCGTCCCAGGGGCGCCTCCGTCGTGAGAGCGAAGGAAAAAAATCATTCGACTCAGTTCGAACTAGCAGAACTGTTCAAATTCGGTTGAGACTTTTTATACCGCTATACACATGTGTGGTCCAAACTGTTT